>PVJH01045699.1:0-12218 GCA_004026705.1 Nesogale talazaci
CAACACAACCCAACACAACCCAATGCAATCCAATGTAACACAACCTGCCAAATAAATGAAAGCAGCATAGCAATGCCAAATACCCACCCACACCCACCCCTTCAAACCCCGGGCTAGTTCTGGCTTTGGGAAGAAGGTGATCTTGGATTTCTTCTCTTCTTTCCATATTTCTCAACACAACAATGACACCAACAGGAAGCAGGGCCCTGTGTAAGGTGAAAATCTGTGTAAGAGCAAGAAGACAGCTTTGTGTTTTAAAAGAAGTGAGATGGTCAAAGTAAAAGAGCAGAGGAGAAAGGAAGACCCTCCCCAAGAAGGATGGACACAGTGACTTCAAAAGGGGCTTGGGCAGCAGAACGACTTGGCGCATGACCCGGGGCCCCGCCACTTCTCGCTCTGTCGTACACAAGGTCAAAGCGATTTGGGACTGACTTGGTAGCACCCAAGGAAAGAAGCAGTTGGTTGCTAGGTGTGGTCAGGGGGCCATTGAACCAATTTCATCTCACGGTGACCCTGTGCACAGTAGAAGACAGCCCTGCCTGGCCCTGCACCATCGCTGCCTCTCTTCCTGTTCCCACGCCCCTGGTTGCAGCCGCTGCATCCCTCCATCTTGTTGAAGGCCTTCCTCCTTCACCAAGCATGATGTCTTCCTCCAGGGACTGGCCTCTCCAGACAACATGTGCTTAAAGATCACAGATCACCATCTTCTCCTTCTAAGGCAAATTGTTTATTTTGTCCTTTTGTTTTCTTTTCTTTTAGCAGTCCGTGAGGTTTTTAATGTTCTTCTCCAGCACCATTGCTCCAAGGCATCAGCCAGCCTTATTCGGTACCCAACTCTCACAGGCATAGGGGGCCATGGAAAATGCCACGGCTTGGAGCAGGTGCACCCGTTACTAGGTAGGACATAATCGCAGGACCTTCAAATCAGAAAGAGGTGGACTGTCACAGCGGCTGTGACGCTGGACTCAGGCATGGCAGCAGTCATTCAAGGCTGCGGTGCGAAGGTGACTCAAGAGTCCCTTACAACCATCGTCACCAGAAAACCACAAGGAAGCAACAAACCGTGCACAGCAGAGCCCACGAAGGAAGGAAGCTGTATAAAAAGGAGAATGGTTTCTGTGAGTCTGCCCGTGGAGGATGGTAAGACTGCTAAGACCCTGGAACCTCAGTCTTATCAAGTCCCATCTCTCCCAGTTCCTACTGCCCTACCTTCCCCTCTTAAGTACCCATCCTCTTGGATCCCTGAGGCTGAATGTAGCACCCCTCAAGACTCTATGACTCTGTGACATATGTGGCATCTGGAGTCTTTGGTGGTAGAGCCAGCCGAGTCCGTCAGAAAGACACGGCCCTGTGACAACACAGGATTATCTCATGGATGTGTTTCCTTCCAATTCCTTCGAATGTTATAACAAGAATATTTTCTTCCCCATCCTGTAGGCTGCTAACGATTTTCTATCTCTACCCCCTCCCCCCACCCCCCGGGCATGCCACATGCAGGGGCAGCCCCCCTAGCTGGCCCCTTGGAGACAGCAAATGGGCAGAGTACTTTTAATCAACCCTGCACACAGGTTAAGGAGCCCTAACTAATTAGGGCCCTGGTGGGGGTGTTCATCCCTTTACTGGGGTTGGCCCCTGATTAGGGAAAGTGCGAGGTTCTGCTTAATTGTCTCAAGGGTTCTTCAAGGGCCACAAAGTCCCCAGCCAAGGATGTCAGTCTTCTCTGGGAGGAACCACCAGCCGCTCTGTGGGAAAAAGGATGAGGCCATCTACTCCCATGCAGAGGGATGGGCATGGAAACCCCCAGGGGCAGTTCCACTCTGCCCTGTCTGGTCTCTGAGAGTCCACATCAACTCCAGGGCAGTGAGTTTGGTTTTCTAGTTTGGGGAGGCAATTTCCATCCAGCAGGATCTGAGGAATGCCCCAGAATGGAACCATTTTTGTTGTTGTCATGCTGTGTCCAGTAATTTCTGACTCATAGCAAGCCTGTGGATGGCAGATTGACCACCAGCTAGTCCTGTCCCCACCTCTCCGTCATGACATCTGCAGCCAGTGTTCCAGTCACTGTGTCCATCCATCCATCTCCCGAGTGTAATCACCCACTCCCCACCTCTTTGGTCACCCTGCACTTCCCCAAGTGTGAAGTCCTTCTCCAGGGACTGGGGAATGGGGATGAGGATGTTTAAAGGGAAGGAAGAGTCCCCGATGGAATGCTAACAGCCAGGCTCTCAGCCTCCAACAGAACTTGGTGGTAGCAGTCTTGCCAGAGGAGCCTGGGAAGCAAGGCCTGGTGGTCCCCTGGGCAAGCAGTCATGGGAAGTCCTGAGGCACACACACTCTGTCTCAGGGAGGGGGCACCCACCACAGCAGAGGATTGGGCTTGTAGGAAGAAGGGACAGCTGGCTTCACCTCAGCTCCAGAAGACAGTTCCCAAGAGCCAAGGCTTCCTGCTTGTCAGTGGCTGCATCCTCCATGTTGCCGAGTCTCTTCCTTCCTTCATTCATTTTCCTGAAAGGGGTAGTAGGCCGAATCTGTTTGAGAACCTACGTGCTAGAGCTTCCACTCTACCTGGAGGCACCCCAGAAGACATGCCTGGTGATCAGCTTCTGAAAACAATCCTCCCAGAGTAGCCAGTGGAACAGAGCTCTGCACCAACACGCAGGTTTGGGCATTGCCTGGGCCTGGGGCGGACCAGCTCTCATAAGGACCTTCATGGTGGAGCCCATGCAGACTCCTGTCTCAGCAGGGCTGAGCAGGGGATGCTCAGGTGTGTGGACTTGAAGAAACGCAAGAGACCTTGTCCAATCATGAGGTGTGCATGCATTCTGTGCGCCCACAAGGCAAGCACTCAGCTTTGCCTCAGTGGGACGTGGTGCTCTTCTGGCTGTGGGGACAATGAGAGCAGTTTGCACTCATAAGGACCCTGTGTGACTGGCCCCCGAGGGCTCTCCAGGGCTTCCGTCATTGTGGGACCAGATGGCCAGCTGTCTCCTCCATGAACTGCTTTGTGGCTCCTAAACTGATGCTTAGTCAAAGAGACTCCAATCCGAAGGGGTTCACCCCTGAGCTGGAGTTCTTCAAGAAGTCGAGAACTGGGGGAAACACTGTGGGAGCCAGGAGCTGACTGCCCACTGGGGGAAGAGGGGTGCAAGATCAATAACCCCAAGGAGTCAACATAACATAGCAAGTGTGCAGCAGGACCCCTCTTTCTGCGGGGCCCTGAGAGGCATTGTGATGAACCCCAACAGCTTATGCACGCCCCACTTGTGATGGTCAAGTCCGTGCTAAGGCACAGCAACCTGGGAGGAATGGGCACAACTTCTCCCTTTGAGTCTCCTAAACTGCACATCTTCACAGGAGCAGGCAGTCTCTTCTTTCTCCCAAAGACCAGCTGGTGGGCTCGAACTGCTGGTCTTGTAGTTCGCAGACCCATGCTTCACACGGTAGACACCACAAGCCCCTATGGCTGTGCAAGGTCGACCCAATCACCTCCAAATTCCAGTGGGCGAGCCAGCAGCATCTGAAGTGGCATCCAGCATGGGGGATTGGCAGGCTCTTTTGTGGGTGGGATGGGGTGGGTGGGTAGTAAGTGTTTGAGGCTTTGGAGATCATTCTGTGTCTCACACGTGCCTGGACCAACTCACTGCAGTGCAAAATCAACTATAGACTCTGAGCAGGCAGGCAGACAGGGATAGGGACGTTTACTTGTGGCTACCAGGTGTGAATTTCATAGAACATCTCTGTATCATGGGCTGCCCCCACCCCAGCCTCCTCACAGGTTAGAGAGAACAGTCACCCACCATAATCTGGAAGACAGCAGGGTGATTTGGAGAGTGGTAAGCACTGAAGGTGCTTTAGGGGGTACCCCAAAACAAAACAAAACAAAACATAAAATGTATTTTTTTCCCAAAGTAATGTATTTTTTTTTTTTACAAATCAACCTATCATCTACAAAATACTCTCCATTACCCTTAAAACTTTGGTCAAATCTGTGACTTCGTTCTTGGAAACATTTTTAAAATTCATCTGTTTGGATGGCAGGCAGCACCTCCCTCATTTTTTGGTCACCTCTTCTGTGTCATCAAATTGCTGTCCTTTCCTCTCCCTCTTCGTTTGCAGAAACACAAGGAAGTGTCAAGGAGCAAGGTCAGATGCGTAAGGTGCGTGGGGCACGAGAGGCATGCTGCTTTTGCCCAAAGCTGGCACGTCGAGATGGCTACATGGGCAGGTGCATTGTCGTGGTGGCAAAAACCAGTCTCCGGATGCCACAAATCAGGCTTCTGTGCTTGTACATGGTTACACAATCTCTTCAGAACCTCTAAATAGAAAGCTCGATTACCAGCCTGACCTGGTGAAGTGAACTCCAAATGTACGACCCCCCTCCACATCATATCCATTTTTTTGCAGGGGTGGGGCTGTGACCCCTCATACTTGGATAGGACTGCTTATTTGGGATGCTATGTTGAAAGCAGATGGCAGGGCACCAAAGTGGTTGTGAGGCTCAAGGAGTCCCAGCACCCTTCACTAGTAATGGGGTGACCAGTTGCTGTCCAGCTGCCCATGAGTCCTGGGAGCAGTGTGTGTCAAAGTCAGACTGGGCTGTGCAGGAGTTTCTGGGGCGGGTTCTGCAGGGATTTCAGGAGCAGCCACTTCTTCCAAGGTGCTCTGGGTGGACTTAACTGTCTACCTTGCAGCTGCGTGGTTGGGTCGAGGCGGGGGGGCCATTTGCATTGCCCTAGGGTGCTTCTTTCCTGCCCTTGCAGCCCTCTGTTCTAGAATACCTCAGCACTAGGAAACAATGGCATTCGAAGGTGGCTGAGGACCTACTAAGCACGGGGAGGGCATGCTTACTTGTGCCAACTTACCAATCTGTCAGGTGTCATTTCCCCTTTGGAGTGGTGAAACGCATGTGAAACAATCCTCTCAAGTAGCGGAGTAAGTGAAGCACAAGAAAGGCCAGGCAGACCTTGTGGAAGGGGTATCCAGTCTCTACCATGGGTCACGAACTGGAGCCAGAGGCTAGGACTTTGGGTGGAGATGCTGTGGGGTTAGGAGAGAGCAGAGGTCAGCCAGAGGTGATGATGTGCACTACAGATGAGCAGGGAAGCAGGTCAACCTGTGCTTAACTGGCTTTGGAGCCCCTTTGAAAGACTTCCTGAGGTTTCCTGGCCCGATGCCCCGCCTCTCCTCACCTCGCCTTGTAGAGATCCACTGCAGTAATGAGTTCTAATGAGGAGTCTGCATTGCCAATTGCCTTGTGCAGTGCACCCAATCAAGAGAAGAGGATGTCTCTATGTTTGGAGTGGGCAGGGAAGTGGACGTGCGATGATGGTGAGCGCTCTTCATTGAGCTTCTGTCATGATCAGTCTCTTGTCCACCATTCAAAGTGGCTTGAGTACCCCTGCTTCTCACTGCTCCCAGGGCCAGGCCAGGGGGAGTCCCTGGATCCCTGTAACGCCTGTGATGCAGGTGCTTTGTCTTCTCTGCAAATAGATGTCCTCTTAGTGGTGCTTCACCCTCTCACCGTGGAGTTGGCTTCTATTTTGTTGACACTGTGCCTTTCCACTTGTGGAATTCATCCTGATTGTCAGGGGAGAAGACACACACATTTTTGAGATAGCGTGGATTTTGAAACATTCATGGGGGACACATAGAAGGGGCTTATAAAATATCTCAGGAGTACAGCCAGAAAGTTCCTGAAAAGCAAGGGTGGTGAGATGTCAACTTATCTCCTTCAGACACATTATCAGGAGAGACACACCCCTGGAGAAGGACTCCCTGCCCCGATAGGGAAGAGAAGAAAGGCCCTTGACAGGATGGGCTGACACAGTGGCCAGAACAGTGATCACAGACATGATGTAGGCGTGAGGATGGCGCAGAACTGGAAGGTGTCCATGGGTTTGCTGTGAATCTGTTCTTGTCTATCATTTATCACTACCACATTGAACGTGTGAAAATATGGTGTGGTTTTGTTTTCTGCGTGTTCTTTGAAGCCTGCTGGTTTCCAACCAATCTTTGGTGTGGGACTGGTGGAGAAATCCTCATTTCTTGAGATTCCCATGGTCACAGTGGCTGTGAGTTCGGTTCCAGAAACTGCCAGGAAGCGACAGTCACCACTAGGCAAGCCACAGGCACGTTTTGGCTTCCAAACTCACTGCCACCTGGTCAGTTCCTACTCAAAGCCACCTGATAGGACAGGCTCCACCTGCCGCTCTGAGTTTCCAAGACTAGGTCTTTTTATGGGAGTAGAAAGTCTCATCTTTCTCTCACACAGCTGATGATGGGTTTGAACTGCTGACCTTGTGGTTAGCAGCCCAGCACCTAACCACTAGCTAGCCACCAGGGCTCCTTGCCGACGTGTAGAGAGAAGTCAGGTTGATGCTAAGGCCGGGGAGAATGTGAGAACCCAATGCAGGACACAGAGACGCACAGACTGTTGGAGAAATGATCCCCACAGGTCCGTTGGGCACAGGGTGACCATAGACCTTCAAAGTGGGACTCACACCATCTGCAAAGTGCAGTATGTGAACGGCAGTTAACAAGGGTGCTGCCAGTCCACAGGGCCCCACCGGGTGGCAGCAGCCACTACCACTGGGATAGGAGCTTCCCAAGCAACCCGAGGCCTGGAACTATCAGTGGGTTTTATATGCCCCAAGGGCCACAAAATGACTCAGCTGGTGATGAGCACCCTGTTATTCCTGCAAATCCAGCATCTCAGTCCTCGAGTCTCCATCTCCTTCCTCCTGCCCCGTGAACTTTTTCATGATTATCTCATCTTTCTATGTGTATAATAGGATGTGACAGCCAGGGGGGTGGGTTTAGAAACACATGAAAGCACAGAACCCCACATCATCTCATCACTCTAACAGGACCACGCTCTAACGGGACCACGACCAGCACTTGTTTTTCCAGTGGTCAATCTGCTCAGCCTGTGTGCGCGCTTCTGCATTCTGCCCTCCTCTAGTTTCAGGATTCTGCCAGCTTTTCACTCTGTCAGTGATCATCTCTCAAAATTCTGTCCCCCAACCCCATGACCACCGATTGTATCAGAATGTGCTGCTCCCCTGGGACTTTCAGGTTTCCTGTGTGTTGGCGTGTGGTTGTTCTGGTGTTAGGATCAAGAATAAACAGTATCCGGCATACTCTTCCACATCTCTGTGTGGCTACATTTTCCTTGGACTAAATTCTAGGAAGCAGTGCTTTGGGTTAAGAGATACAGGCAGGGTTCTATTTTTCCAACAGAGTCCATCGAACTGTTCCTCAAGACTCACGTGCTCTCTGATTCCCCACCATGGCAGTCTAGGACAGTCCTGTTGTGCCTTTATTTGCAAACAGGATCTGGGGTTCTGCTCAAGGCACTTGATGGGCAAGTATTCCTGTCTCTTCTCAAGCCTTTTTCTACACTCCAATCAATTGTCTTAATACACCAGGTTCCCAGCATCGTGGAAGAGAGTCACTCCTACCCTCCTTTTTTCCGCAGATAAAAGAATTGATGTCCGTGGGTGATGTAAACGGTCAACACACTCAGCTGCCTAGTTGAAAAGTTGTGAGTTTGAGTCCACCCAGAGGTGCCTTGGAAGAAAGGCCTGGTGATTCATTGACTTCTGGAGTGTTACAAAAAGACAGGGGTTTTAAAGTCTAGCAGAACAGAGATTTACTTTGACTCGCCTTTGAACCCCGAACCAAACTCGCTGCCATCAGGCAGTTTCCAGCTCACACTGGTTACTCATTCAAATAAGCCAAATTCACTGCCATCGAGTTGATGCTGACTCACACTGCCCCCAAATCTCAGGGCAGGTGCCCCTGCCGTTGACAGAGACTGTCATTCCTCAGGACAATAGAAAGCCCTGCCTTTCTTCTGCAGAGTGGCTGGTGGCTTTGAACTTGCAGGTAGCAGTCTACCTGGCATGCCCTGGCCCATCAGGGCCCCTTATTCTGACTGCTAAGCCATGCTACCTAGGATGCCAGTGGTGAGGCTAAGGCGGGGATCCCTCACTGCCATCTGCACCTTAAACTCAGCTTGGTTCTGCCTGCAAGCAGGGGCAGATTCCGGGGGTGGAGGGCAGTCTGCCTAATATTTTCCACATGTCAGGTAAAGTGATGGATGAACAGGGGCCTCGGTCGGGGTTTTTATTAAAACACACAGGCACAACATCCACTGCGTGTTAATCCCCAGAAACCCCTCAGGTGGGGGGTGGGGGTAGGGGGTGGTTTTAAGAAATCTAACAGCAGCGAGGACATCTAGACATACATGGGGGTCCCCATCGCCTCAGCTGCCTCCCTTTCTGTACCTGCTCAGTGCCTGGAGTAGCCTGAAGGCTGGTGATGCCTCATTTCATTTCTCACTCACTACTGTTGAATCGATTCTGACTTATAGGGACCCTATAGCACAGGCTTGAACTGCCCCTGTGGGTTTCTAAGGCTGCAGCTCTTTACAGAAGCAGAAAGCCTCATCTTTCTCTCTCGGCAGAACTGGTAGTTTTGAACCACTGACCTTGCAATTAGCAGCCCCTGACCATTATTCAAACAGGGCTTAAGAAGAAGTCCAGGGTTTAGAATGCAGTTGGTTAAACACATGGCTGCTGACGGAAGTGAGTCAGTGGTTCAGATCCACCAGGTGGTTAGAGAGGAGAAAGATGTGGCCATCTGCTTTCATAAAGATTCTCAGCCTCAGAAACCCTCCCGGGCAGTAGGACTCTTTCACTGACCCTAAGGTCAGGTGCAGGGACAGTGCCACCCCACCCTTAGGGTCCCTGTCAGTCAGTATCGGCTCGATGGCCATGACTTTTTATTCCTTTGGTGTGGGGTCGTTAGGAACCCTAGTGGGGTCGTGGCTACATGTTGGGCGACGTACCCCAAGGCCAGCAGTTCAAAACCACCAGATGCTCCACAGAAGTTTTCTACTTCCCTACTCGCTGCAAGAGTCACCGTCTCAGGATCCCCTTGAGGGCAGGGTTACCCTGCCCTGCAGGATCACTCTCAGCCAGAATCGGCTGTGTGGCAGTGAGGTTGTCTGGCTTTTATGGGGTCCTTCAGACTCTGGATCACTGCACAGCAATGAGGTGTGGGCAGGGTGATGCGTGAATACTGGACAGCGAATGGAAAAGCCCGAGGTTCGAACCCACCAGGATCTTGGAGGAAGGCCTGGTAGTCAACCCCTAGGAAGGTGACAGGCGGACCCCTGGGGGGCATCTCTGCTCTGTCCTAAAGGGCCGCCTTGAGCTGACAGCGACTAGTCGACGTTGAGTAGGGCTTGGCAGGGCAGGGCCTTCTGTTGGCATCTCTTCTTAGCTTGCTAGCTTTCTTTCTCCATCGTGCCCAGTGTCCCCCTGCCACCACCACCTCTCTTCCAGTACGATGATGCTCCTTTACTATTATCATCATGATTTCTTTCATCAGATCCTTCCCACAATGGAAATTCCTCTTGCTGGGAACCGGAGAAGCACAGGGGTCATGGATGGGGTTTGGCCTGGTATCTTTAGCTCATGCAGCTGTTTGTAAGTGGGGCCTGCATGCCTGGGCCTGCCCCGGCTCTCTCTGCCCACCTGCATGACATTACCACCCCAAAGAGTGGCCAGGAAGAGCGTCCGCACGGGATGGGTCCCTCTGATGCAGGGTGGACATTCCCGTTCACCACGAGAGGCCCAGGAATGGTGTCTGAATGCAAGGGCTGACAGGGCAGTTCTGTGGCCCCTGCCACGTGCCCATCGGCGGATTGCTCCCGAAGTTCTTTGGCTTTCAGTCATTGTTTCCTTCCCCTTCTCTCCTCTTCTTTCTCTCGTCCCCCTCCTCCTTGTCTTTGCTGCCCCGTGGCTTCATCATCTGTCTTACGCAATTCCCTCAATATGTCATCGATTGTGTGGGGTTGCTTCAGGATTACAGAAATCCATCAGGCTCCTGGTTAAGTCCCTGAGGAATGTTACTGAATGGCGCTTGAAGGGCACTTGTCTCCACTCAAGAAGTCCCACCACTTGGAGACTGGAAATGACACTGGATGCAGAGCATGAGGAGAAGGGGAAGTGGGGGGGGGGGACAAGCTAAGAGTGGAACTCCCTCATCCAGGAAACCAACTCAGAAGTGGTTGTCACACTTGTATCCAACCAGGAGTCAGGGGCAGTCTTTTCCATAGCAAGAACAGTAATAACTGATGCCAAATTCTTGTTGTCCTTGTTAGACTCCGGTGGGTTCTCAGGCACAGTGGTCCCCTGTGAGAGGACAGATGTGTCCTCCACAGGGTTCTCTGGACTGTCCATCCTTATGGGAGCAAGTGGCCTGGCCTTCTCTCTGAAGCTGGCTTCTCATGATGGCGATATTGGGATGTTTGTGTCAGACCCTGAATCTGACATCTGAATCATGGAGGTCCAAAGGTGCACTGGGTGGATGGGAGAGGGGAGGGGACTAAGAGACACTGCTGAGCAGACTTCCTTCCTCCACCGACCAGGACAGCTCTGCTTCCATCTGGGAGGGAAGAAACAAAGGGAGGGAGGAGCCAGGAAAGAAGGACCACAAGGAAAAAGAAAGGCAGAAGGGAAGGAGGAAAATGCACACACACACAAACACACAGCCTGCCACCCTTGTCCTCAAAGCTGGATTTTCTGTCAAATCCAGGGTTGCCAAGGTTGGGGTAGCCCTAGCGATGACAGGTCCCACCATAGTTTCTGATGACGAGGAAGACACATGCATGCTGCAACATTTCAGAAAGATTCCAAAAACAGTGTCAGCTAAAAAAGGACACTGTAGCCAGAGTTTGGCCTTGGACATATCTGGGTGTTTTTATGGGATCCATTCTCCTTCCTCTCATTCTCTCTTTGTTCTCCATCCTCTACTTTCTGTTCAGAGAGAGAAAGAGAGACAATAGTCTGAAGGTACACCATCAACATAATCTGATAAACTGATAACCATTTTAACAACAGCATCGTGACATGATCATTCCCAATGTATACTATTAATGTTCCCTTGTAAACTTGATTTCCAATGACTAGATGGACTGACTCAAGCATATGAACACATTACTCCTTTCTCAATGACATTCCACTTGTAGAACCACAAGTTGCTTCAGATTCTTCATCGAGGCTCCACTTGGCTATCCATCCATTCATCCTCCATTCACCTACTCTCCCTCCCACCCATCCATCCACCCACACACTCATCTACCCACTCTCTCATCCATCTCCATTGAGCACTGTAACTTACTAAGCAGTATCATCTATAAGAGGAACATAAACATCCATATGTATCTTCTTATACGCCCACATGTATTTTCTTCCATAATTACACAAGCTTTATTCTGGGTTTCAATCGTTGGCTTGCTCCCGTGCTGCCTGCGAGTGCTGGTTGGGACTGGGATGTTGGGATGAAGGCTGCACAAACATTGGGCGTGTTTGGCTTTTGACGCAATGTCACCCAAGACCACAACCATCACATGAACACAAGTTGCATTGCCAACCCCTGTGTGCTCCTCACCTCTAAGGGGACATCTCTAGGGAAACAACTTCCTAAGCTTCTAGAATGACCAGTCCAGCCTGTTCAAGACCATAGTGTCTGAGCAATACCCCACAGGAATTGCTGGGAGGTTTGGTCTTGGTGATGCCTTTGTAAATAATTTGGGGAAAGAAAAGGAATATGGAGGAAGGAAGGGAGGAAAAGGAGGTAGTGAGGGAGAAGAGGGAATGAGAGACAGAGAGAGAGAAGGAAAGAAAGAAAAGCTATTCTTTAGTGCAGTGCCAGAATCTGGCTCTTGTTGAAATTATAAACTGCTTATGTTTCATAACTCTGACCCACACCACTTAGGATGGAAAGATAATGAAGAGAACCAGAACCGTGGGCTCATGCCCATCCATGGGAACCAGGCAACTCAACTCCAGGGGGGATTCGAAGAGACCCTGCAAGGTGGTGGGTCTAACACCCCCCCCCCTTGGAGGCTGGGTGCCAGATCTGTAGAGTAGCTCCAAGTCAGGCAGTATTCAGGGTCTGGGCAGCGTTCAGGAGGTGAGCTGTTTGGGGCTGCAGCTTTTCTGTCATGCCACGCTGACAGGCCCCACACCCGCCTGATCCTCTCCTTCCTGGTGGCTCTTTGTGCCCAGTGCTGGCCACTGTGTGCTTGCAGACAGTTGGCTGGATTTCCCAACCAGGGAGGTGTCTGTGTCTCAGAGCACAAGATGTCTTGAAAAATCTGAAGGCCAGGCACCCACAGTGAACAAGCATCCCTGGACACAGAGACC
>PVJH01045700.1:0-12202 GCA_004026705.1 Nesogale talazaci
CAGTTTCAAAACATTTTCTTTCTTCTTGCATTCCTTTATATCAACTCCCATTTACCCTGGCCCCACCAAACACCCCAAGGACCCTTATTTGACTGATTATTTCTATAGATTTATCAATCCTAGGTTTCACACACTGGAAAACAGAAACATATATAACTAAAATTCAAGTGGATTACCCCAATGACAATGTGCATCAGAGATAAACCCTATTATGAGAAAAAAATGAAATGAAAATATGGAAAAACAAAAAAATCTAACACAGAAAATGTTGAAAACCAGATCAGGTTCAATGTCTATCCGAAGAGGGAAGAAGGGACAAACTTTTAACAGTTCAGGGTCAGGTTTATAGTCTCCTATAGTCACCTCTCCGATCCCTGCTGTTTCCCTGCTCCTTCATTTAGGAGGCCTCATTCTTGATAGATCTCATAAATGTTTCTTGGATTTCCAGTGTCACTCATAACCTTCTCTAAACCAGAATCTCACAATTTAATTTCTGATACTATTTCCACCTTTGGTTTTGAACTATATCATTTGTTATCCTTGGGTTAAAAATATTGGTATGCTTCTTCCATGTGGACTTGACATCTCACTTAAATGGCTGCTTGTTTGGAAATAAGCCTTTAAGACTCCAGACACTATTCTATCAGATAGCTGGATATAATTCATCACCATATTTTCCTATAACGCATATATTCTGTTTCTTTTGTGAGGATATATATCTGCATGACCATATTGTAAGAACTAATTGCTCTCAAGTTAGAGCCAGCATTTAGTGAGAGGCCAAAATCCATTCCTAGATCTGAGATTTTTATATGCCTATTAGAGATGTCCTTCTTCATTTATAGTAGAGAATCTTATTGGTAATCTCACTGCTCTTTTTTAATTGGTTTAAAATAGATTGTTTGCTGATTATAGCCTCTTCACAACAGCCAAAGAATTCCATTCCCAAATAAGATTATATTCACAGATATAAAAAAGAATAGTATAAAACTCTGAGCACACACTAGGCTGCTAACTGCCAACTAAAATTGAATTGTGTTTTGGTGAAGGTTTACAGAAGAATTTAGGTTTTCATTCAAAAGTCTGTACACTTTATGACATTGCTCTTATTCTTCATAATGGGCCTGTTTTTCTCTTCAGTTCTGTAAGAGTTTGATTAATTATTTTGATGATTTATCTT
This sequence comes from Nesogale talazaci, assembly GCA_004026705.1. Taxonomy (NCBI): domain Eukaryota; kingdom Metazoa; phylum Chordata; class Mammalia; order Afrosoricida; family Tenrecidae; genus Nesogale; species Nesogale talazaci. Next base: position 1,181 of record PVJH01045700.1, read on the forward strand.
TGGGTGCATATGTGCTTATGGCTATGTCTTATAGTTCTCTTTAACATTTAGGCAGTGTTCAAAATTCTCTTAGGCAGGATTTTGCCTCGACATCTACTTTATCAGTGATTAATATTGTCCTTCTGGCATTCATTTTTTTGGCTGCCATTATTTGGTATGGATTTTCAACTTTATTTTTATCTTTGTTTAAAGTGTGTTTCTTGTAAGCAGGATAGTGATGGGGCTTGTTTTCTTATCTAGTCTGCTGTTCTCTGTTTCTTGAATAGTGTCTGAAATCCAGTAACATTCATGGTCATTATTGATATGTGTAAGCTGGCTGCTGCCATTTTATTTATCTAATTTATTTATTTTTGCTAGATGAGTGCTATTGGTTTCTTTTTTCTTCTTATATCTTTGTGCTGTTTTGGATACTGTTTTAAGTGCATTGATTTTGGGGTATTTTTTTCTTGATCTTTCCTTTCAAGTTTACCTGCTGCTGTTGTTGATTATCTGTCCAGAGTGCTTCCCATCGTGTTTTACATAATGCTGGTCTTGTTTGTACAGAGGCCTTTATTTTCTCCTTATTTGGATTTATGCTTCATATTTGACAGATAATTTTGCTGGACATAAGATTCTTGATTACCATTTTTATTCTTTAGGTATAGATGCACACATGTGCCTGTGTATTTCATTATTTACTTAACTGCTAGATTCATGCTGAAATATCAGAACAAATTCTCACTGATTTTCCTTTTGATCATTAGCACTTCCCAGTATTCTCTCCTTGTCCTTTGATATTGGCACATTTAAATACAATATGCAGCAGTGTATTTCTTTTGGAGTTTATCTTGTTTGGGGTTTCTCTTGTATTATTATTATTTCTCTTTTAGGCTGTTAGGGACATTTTATTCCAGAATTTCTTGTAGTATTTTCCTTGTAGATTTCCTTGATTCCTCCTTTTTTGGATTCCCAGTGTAGTAGTTACATAATCTCATCTCAACTAGAGAGTATTAAGAGCAAAGGGGTGGAGTCCAGCCTGTCAATCAAGCCAGAGCCTGATGATGTCCCTGGTGACCATGACCTTCTCATGAGGATTCTGGGGACTTGAGCCATGTGTCTGAGACTTGCTAGCCCCTTATGATGCTTCCACTGCCTTTGGATCCACAAGATTCTGTACCCACTGGCCTGTGATTTTCCTGCGTTCTCCATCATTGCATGTGACTGTGGGTCTGAAAAGGGATTTATGGCAAGTATTGGAATTTGGACTAGTATTGGACATATGGATTTGATTTGTACTGGGTTGGGATGTTTTCCTGAAAATGAGGGGGTACTCTAAAAAAATTGGAATTTTTTTTCAAACTGTATTTAAATTTTATTTACAAAACAACTTTATCACCTTTAAAATACTCTCCATGACGTTTAATACATTTGTCAAATATGCGATTCTAGGAAACATTTTTCAAACTCATCTGTGTGGACTGCTGACAGCACCCCCTCATTATTTTTGCACTACCCGCCCCACCCCCCACCCCCCCATCGAGTTTTGTAAATATGTACAAATCAGTTACAGGCACTTGAAATGTCTTTGGCTGGAATAACCCAACATGACAAGACAATGTGTTCGCAGGGTGTCCAGGCCCAACGGGGCGCAGCAGGCAATGATTACAGTTCTCTCTGCCTCTCGCAGAAAACCAGAAGGGGGATGGGGGTGGTTAGCCTTCAGCCAAAGCAACCGTCTCAGGACAGAACTCAGGACTGTCTGACGGAGTTTTCTCCGCCTGCCTTGCATCTCGACGTAGCCGAACATGGTGGTCCCCGTCACGAAGAGGAAGCACCTGGTGTGCACGAGTGCAGGTTTATCAGGGAGCGGTCATCATCGGGCACACGGACGGTGAGCTTGGGCTTGACCGCATGGTAGACTATTCCAATGGGTCCCTGGTAACACCCGAAGGGATTGTAGTCTTTGGCGTATTTCGTGTTGGCGTCGCCGGCTGTGGTGACGATCGGTGTCCGGGACGCAGCGTGGGGCTGTCCGGTGACGGGAACACACTAAGGGCGGCAGTGAGGGCCATGCAGGTCGTGAAGACCACCTGCTCGCAGTGGCAGCGCTCCAGGCCGTGGGCAGAGTGAAGGTGACACTGATCGCCTCGTGGGCCTCCCTGCCGGAAAGCCCAGTCTGCTGCCCCAGGACGGTCGAGTACAGGTGGGCGACGTGGCACGAGTGTCCCCTGAAAGGCCTGAGTGGGTCCAGCGTCAGGGTGATGGCGGCAGAGATGTTCACCGGTCAGAGGCGGCCAGGCCCTGGGGGACCTGGGTGGGGCCCGGGAGGGCCCGCTGTTCACTGGGCTTTCTGGGGTCGTCGAGTCATGGGCAAGATGCTGCCGAGTTTCCTTCCAGGATACCCACGGGTCCTGGTCCCTAAGCCGCAGCAGGGACGTGTTCCAGTCTGTGGCCACTCCTGCGGACTTCTTCTCCTTCACTTTGTAAAAGTAGCCCCGGCTCAGGAAGGCGAAGGCCACGGCGCTCACACTGATCATGAAGACCCCCGCGGGTGGGGGAGGAGGGCTGCTCATGTACAGCCTTAGGCTCTCCGGGGGGGTTGATGGTGAACTTGATCCTGACAGCTCCGCCCTGGGGAACCGAGGCATCTCCTCCTCCCCGCCACGCCCAGCTGGCATCTCCTGCTTCAGGGCACCACAACACGGCCTCTGCCGGGCTCAGACAGCTGTGGTTTCTGGCAGAAAACGCCAAGGCCAATGCTGCCGTGACCTCCGACCCCTGACGGCCGAAGGTGCCGCCACCCGAACCCTTCACTACCCCCCACCCTCAGGCGGATTACATTCTAAGGTCAATTTTTATTTCTACAAAAAACAGGCAGGCAAAACAATATAAAACACATCAAGAGGGTCTCACGGAGTGAGCTGTAGGTGGAAGGTGGATTTCAGCAAAGGCGGGGGTTCCCACGAGAGCAGGGAAGCCACCCTGTTCCTGGGCCGGCCACCCGCCCTTCCCTTCTTGTGTCGTCAAATCACTGCCTTGATGCATGCCTCTCTTCATTCACGGAAATAAAAAGGAGTTGCACCGACCAAGGTCAGGTGCATGGAAGGTGCATGGAGCAAAAGAGACATACTGTTTGTTTTTCTCCACAAACAGGCACACTGAGATGACTGTGTGAGCAGGTGCATTGTCATAGTCGCAAATCAAGTCCCCTTTCTCTCACAAATCAAGCCTTTTTTGGTCACACTTTGTTACGCTATCTTTTCAGAACCTCTTAACAGAAAGATTGATTAACAGTCTGACCTCCTGTCAAGAACTTGCACTTGCCCTCTCACAGCAAAAAAACAAATGTCCATTGTCTTGATCTTTGATTTCACTTGATGAGCCTTTTTTGAGCAGGTGACAGTGGTATCTTCCACTGGCTTGATTGATGTTTGCTTTCAGGTTTATAAGAATAGCACCATGCCTCTTCTCCTTGGCAAAAGGGTCTGGGTCGCTGTGCAGCTGTTCTTTCAAAGCATGGCATGTTTCCATTTGATGCTATATATATATATATATATATATATTTGCTGGTCAGTCAGAAACCAAGGCACAAATTTCATAGTAACCCTTCTCATTTCCAAATTTTCTTTTAAAATTCACTGAGCCAAGCTCAAAGATAATCCAGAAAACTTCCCCATCTCTTCACTGATCTGTTGTTGGCCTGTGAGCACAAGAGCACAAATTTTGTCATTTCACCTTTTTTAAAATGAGAAAACCACTTGTACACTGAATTTTTCCCATATCCCTGTCTCCTAGTAAGCTATGTTTGCAAGGTACTATCACAAGGTACTTCTGACATATTTTTCCTAAGCAGGAAACAAAATTTAACAGTCACATGCTGTTTTCTTAAATTGGCCATCACAAAAAGTGAGGTTTGAACAAATGTGCTTTTATGAAAAAACTCACTGTGACCAGAGAAGACTTTTCCAGGCAACGCCACTAGGTGCACCAATTCAGAGTGATTGTTGGATGTTCACTAGTGGGAAAATTGTGTACTATGAAAGCTCTGCCCTGCAGGGTGTCTCTGGAGTCATTTCTGTAGTCAACTCAACCTAACAGACCTAGTGAAACACATGCAATTTATTGAATCGTGATAGAGTTCCACATAGCTCTTAGAATCTATTCTGATTGCTGGTTGCTCCTCATAGATTGGAATTGAGGGGATTGTTTTTAAGCTCCCTGATTCAGCTTGCCATTTTTAAAAAATTTCTGTTACTCTTTTTAAAAAAAACTCTAAACCAACCCCGCTGCTATAGATTTGATTCTGACTCATAGCTATCCTAGGGGACAGGGTGTGCCTGTGGTTTCTTCACAGAAATAGATAGCCTCCTCTTTCTTCGACAGGGTGGCTGTCTGATTAGCAATCCAGTGTGCAACCATATGCCACAGAATGTTGTATAATTCTATGTTAGTATTCATATATTTCCAAAGCATGTTTCTTTCAGGAAATTCCTTTGAATTGTTGTAGTGTTCATTTGTTCCTGTTTTCCTTTTTCTCTGGTGAGTGTGGACTGGTACTGAATGCTGTCACCATGGCACACTTGTTAGGGTCGGGATTGCTGCTTCTCCTGTAGGGGCAGTTATCTCTGCCAAGTGGTGTTGGAAAGAAATAATAGAGATCACAAAACAAAAGGAGGAAAAAATGAAGAGGAAAAGAAGAAAGAACAAAGAGGAAAAGATAGGAATAAAGCAAAAAAGAAAATTCATGAGAAAAATGAAAGGAACTTGAAAGAAACAAAAGAAAGAAGGAATAAGTGGGAAATGTTATTATTAAGAAAAAAAGAGAGGAAAGTTCTCTTCCAGTGTGGGCCCTAGCCCCACAATTGAAAGGGTCCTGAGGAATGGCATGTGCAATTGTGGGCGGGGAAAAGGGACAGATAAAGCGTACAGAGTTCTCATATTTTCTGAAGTTAGGATCATGAGAGAGAATATATTTTCCAGTGGGTTTATATAATCATCAGGCCTGCAAGCCACATCAATCACATAAGTAACAAAGTGGGCAGATACTAGAGGCATATACATAGCAGGGTGGGCAGGCACTAGAGCTAATTTGGTGGCTCAACCTTGGAGGCTCCTGAGCTCTCTCTAGGAAATCAATCTGTGATTGGTCTCAGGAGGGCATGGGCTGTGCTTTGGGCAGAATGCACACTAGAACCTGGTTACTCTTAAAGACAGAGTGTCTGGGAGTAGAGTGATCAGCCATATATGTCTTTTAAGGAGCAGGATTTTAGGCGGATATTGTGGGGATGACTTTTAGCATGAAGAATATGACTGGGAGACATCTCTACATTGCAAGGATGCAGGCTTTTCTTCACCAGAGTCAGCCTTCTAAACCCTGTAATTATGAGTGTAGAGTCTGATCATATCCATCCTCTTCCCTGCCTTCAGTTTCCCACATTCAGGTCCACAAGTTTTGCAGCTATAGCAGGGAGATTCGGGCAAGCAGAAGCATGACGATTGTGGTGTTTGCCATGCACCTGGATATTGGCAGACTGAAAAGAAAGACAACAGTCAAATATCAAAATTATGAAATACGAGGTGTGGCATCACAATAGAACCATCTGAAATAAAGATAAAAAGATAAAAAATACAATATTATGAAAGACTGTATGTCAGTAATTTGAAACTCATATGAAATGGATAATTTTCTAAAAACACAATAATTAAATTAGCACAGATGAAATGCTCCAATGAGACCCAATGTTTTATTATCACAAACTACTTGTATTTTTTCATACAGACTATTGTAGTTAACTCAAAAGCTTTATAGCAGTTTTTCTTAAACACTAGTTGTATGCAAGTTGGATGTTCTTAACCTGAGGATGAGGATGTCCTATATGAATATATATGCATGCAGCAACATCGATGTGTAATACATATGCAAGCGTCTACATATACACACATGTATATACCAAAGAACACATGAAAGCCCTGGTGGCTTAGTGGCCAAGCGCTCAGCTATTTATTAGAAGGCCTTTGGCTCAGAGCCAGCAGCCCCTTACCAGCCAGGTCTCAGGAGAGAGATATACAAGTGTGCCTCCGTAAAGATTACAGCCGTGGAGCCCTTCTCCACTATGTCTTATTGGGTTGCTGTGAGCTGCAACCAATTCAACAGTAGTGTGTGCATGTGTGTGTGTGTGTGTGTGTGCATACATGATAGGGCTTCAAGAAGTTTAAAATGAGGTAAAAGATAATGTAGATTGCTTCCATTAATTTATTATGTCCTGCATATACACATTTGTTGCTGTTGCTTCAAATTTACATATGCCCTAGCAATATTAGCAGGTCTTTCCCGCTTTTAAGTGGGGTCTTGATTTGCTATGAACTGGTTCACTCATGACTGAGGAAATGGAACTAGAGCAGACTCAAATTTTTTAAATTGGATAATCCAGGACTGTAAGTGAAATGGGAAATTTTCTGGACCAAAGCCATTGAATGACAGATTTGGAAGAGACATAGTAAACCCTTCCTATAACTTAATATATGATAGTAGATTTTTGCCAGGACTGTGGAGAATTGCACACATTCTAGTTTGCAACCATTTTTGAGCCAGGTACTGACTGCTGTTTTGACTCATCTGGTCAAGAGATTTGGTTGCTATGCCATGTTTATAGTGCTTATTTTCTTTTTTCTTTCTTTTTTTTTTGGGGGGGGGCATCACTGCCCTCTGGTGGGAGTGGGAGGTCCAGCCTTGCTCCTAGAGAGCTGCTGCTGGATTTGAACCACCAAGCCAGTGGGCCGCAGTCCCGCACTCAACCACTACGCCACCGGGGCTTAGCCAGTGCTTGTATTCTAAGTGAGAGTTTTTGTTTCTAGCACAGCTTTGTGAGTTTTTTGTGTTCTACTTTGTGTTCTTCTTTTCTCATGCTTTAAAAATCTAGGTCTGTTCTAATGTTGATTTGTGGCCAAATTGAACTGGGCCAAAGCAATTGGAAACCTTTCTTTTTTGGTGATATTGTTCACCTTCCTCACTCTGACTACACTTTAATCTTCTTTGGTGTTATCTTTTCATCCCAAGAAATAACAAATATCTACTGTGTAGAGGGGGAGTCTGCCTCCCACCCCCACAATTCCTAGTGACCCAGGAGTCAGTGTTAGTTTCTACATTATTTATTAACTTATTCATGTCCTCTCACAAAAGTGGGATCAGACAGTGTTTTTATATAACTGAATTATTTTGCTCAAAATTATGTCAACCAGGTTTCTTTATGTCCCAAAATATTTTTGGAGCTTATTTTTCTTTTCTTTTCTTTTTTTGGTGGGCATCACTGCCTCTGGTGGTCATGGGCGCTACACAGCCACCGCTGGATTTGAACCGCCAAGCCCACAGGCTGTAGTTCCGCACTCAACCACTTACGCCACCAGGGCTCAGCTGCTTATTTTTCTTTATCACACTATAGCATTCCATTTTACTTATCCACCCATCCATTGATGCATGGATAAGTTATTTCCATGATTCTGCTGTAGTGAATGGTGCTGTGATGAAACTAGGTGTCATATTACAGGGATTAAGATTTGCAACATATTTAGTGGGCTTCACGACTCAAACCAAAGCAACTCCTTCACGTATCCAGACATCTCTATCCAGACATCTCCACAGGTATGTCTAACTGTGACTTTTTCTCTTCTAAGCCTTCTTATTTGCAAGTGCTATCAGAGCACTTCTTTCATGTTCCAGGAAGACTTCTAGAATCTTAAAAATTTAAATTTGAGCTGCTTTAGAATTCCTTGTGACTTTGCTGAGCGCCATACTTTAGCATAGCAATATTGAGCTTTTTCAGAAGTCACTGCCATTGTATACCCTACCTTTTCACCATTTCACACAGCAGTCCTCATTGTGATCTCGACAGGAGGCTGTGGTACACTCTCATGAGAGCCACTCAATTTTTTTGAAACATTTTTTATTGGCATGTCATTCACAAATCATACCATTCAATAGCTCAAACACAGCAAGATGACTTGTACAATCATCCTCACCACAATTGGTTTTAGAACATTCTCTTCATTCTTGTACTCATCGCTATTAGTTCCCCAGTTACTCCCACCCCAACACCCTCTGCCATAGCCCCAAGGAAACATTAATCCAGTTACTATCTCTATCAATTCACCTCTCCTGGATTTCACATGCAGAAAACATTAAACAAGCAACTAATAACAAAGTAAAGCAGCTAAATGCCCCAATTGAAAAGAAAGCAGCAAATGTTAAAAAGAAGAACAAATATGAATGATTCAAAAGGAAGATATATTGATAGAATTCTGAATTTCAACCCAACAGTATCTGCAATAATCCACTTTCCAAAGCATTCTGCATGAAATCTATGCTATTTACAAACCTAGTCCATGGTCAGAGGGGACAGAGTGTGACCTTAGTGGTCAATTCATCCTACTAATTTTCCAAAAAACAAACAAGTGTAAAACATTTCCTAAAGGTTACTTGTAGTCTAGAGTATTGAGTTGTTAAGAATGATCCTTGGAGTCAGGTTGGTTAGGTTTGTAATGTAGCTCTCAGCTGCATACTGTCTGCACTTGACCAGGTTATTTAGGCTTTCTGTATCTGAATCTTTCACCCATAAAATGAACATGAACATAGTAGAAGGATACACTGAAGAATTGGTTCTAAGGCATTATAGCTGTGTTTTTCATATACTTAATACCCAGCAAATGTCAACCTTTATCAGTAGGGAAAGTGGGGTGTGTGTTCTGAACGAAAAAATAATTCAGGCGATGTACTTAATGCAAATTCATCATCTCATAGGCTGTGTCTGCAAACATCTTTGTCTTCTGCTCCACAACCATTTGCTGCTAATGCCATGACATCTTCACACACCTAGCCCTATTTGTTTCAGAGATTTACTTGTCGTGAATTCACACCTTTACAAGAATAAAATTTTTGCTTGTTTAACATAGAGTTTTCTGGCCCACTAAAACAAACGTGGCAATTTTCTCAGGGTAAAAGGCGGTCGGCACAGAGAGCACCACTGGTCAGGTGAGAATGGAGGGAGGCCCATTTTCCTTCTATCTGCTGCCTATCCCGTGATATCCGTGTTGGGGTGGAGCGTCCTGTGCTTACCTGCATCTGGAAGTAGCTCTCCCTTCTGTACTTCTTGTTGAGTACAACATGCTCTATGTGATTATATGAGTATCTTCTCAGACTGTTTTCAGGGTTGTGTTAGTCCTTTTCACATTATTGAAAGGTGAGACAGATTTTTGACCCCCTTAACTCATCCATGAGACTTTAAGGACTACTTATAAGTCTAGCCAGTTATATAATTTGTGGGATACATTACAAGATGAAAACATTTGATCCTTTGTTCGTTTGTTTATATAGATAAGCAGAGAGTAACCTAAATTTGAGACTAAAGTTCCAGTTCACTTTCTTTTGTCTAATGCCCCATCTGCCAGGTATACAAAGCAATGCTGGCATTAAAAATCAAACAAATAAATGAACATTCCCTATTGGAGCCTTACATTCCCATGCACGGTCTTTCCCCCCTCGCTTTCTTTCTTTCTTTCTTTCTTTCTTTCTTTCTTTCTTTCTTTCTTTTCTTTTCTTTCTTGTTTTTTGGGCATCACTGCCCTCTGGTGGTCGTGGGAGCTACCCAGCGCTGCTCCTGAGAGCCGCCGCTGGATTTGAACAGCCAAGCCCACATGCCGCAGTCCCGCACTCAACCACTTACGCCACCGGGGCTCTGCCCCGCCTTCCTAATTTTCATATGAGAACACTGAGACGCCAAGATCGTCCTGCTTGACACTCTGAACGTTTCTTCTGGCACATGAGACTTAAGCTGTGAACCTCCCAATGCCCAGGTCAGAGCAGTGAATTGAGAGAATCTGAGAACAGAGCATGAAGTTATTGAAGGAATGGGGTTCATTTCAACAGAAGCTCTAATTTCTGTGTGAAAAGTCTCTTCCTTCTCATTTTTCTCATATTTCCTTTAAGAATTGATCTCGATGGCCATGTTCGATCTGGTCACCAGGGCAGTGGCCATGCATATGGTCCCTGGGCCACAGAGCAGGGGTGCAGGTAGCCTAGCTGGGGCTGTGCTGGGTGAGGGCGGACAGGGGTGGGAAGAAAAAAAAGAGTTGATATGCGGGACTTAATTGGCATGGAAAACATATTCCTGTGTACAGATAGGGGTGATTGTCTTGTTCATGGTGTTTGTGTTAGGCGAGGTTGACTAGAAAAGCAAATTCATCAACACTCGTGTATAAGAAAGAGATTTATATAAAAGAACAATTGAATATTGAGAAACATGCCAACCTAGATCAAGTCCATAGGTCTCATAGTAGTCCATATGTTCAATACTAGTTCATAAATTCCTCTTTAGACTCACACAGCCATGCAATGATGCTGAAAGCAGGAAAATCACCAGCCAGTGGTGGAAAGTTTTGGTGGTGGCAGTGGAAGCATCTCAGTACTGCATTGGTCTCCATGTGATTTTTCCAGCTCCAGGGCTCTGGCTCCATCAGTGTGCCTCCTTGTGGCTTGTCAGTAGGAATGTCAAGCAGAGAGAGGGTGTGTCTCCAGAATCTTCAGGAGGAGACCGTGCCCACTGAGACCAGGCCTCATTGACTATGACCTAATTAACAGGCTAGACTCCACCTCTTCACTGAAGTTGACAGGGTATTATATAACAGCCACAGTGCAACTCACTAAAGGACATTGCACTTTTCCTTTCCAGAATGCCTACTGTGGGGATCTCTCCTAGGACTTTCACCTCACCACTGCCAAACTCAACCTTCAGGTCATGGCCATTTTCTTAGGGCCTCTTTCCTTCCCATAAAATAAATCCAGGACCAACCAGGATTTTCTTAAGTATATTTTATCCATAGCACTTGACACTATTAGTAATCACAGACTTCTTTTATTTCCTCATGCTTCACAACTCCTGTATCCACTGGATTACAAGCTTCAAAATCAAGTGTTGCTTAGCAATGATTTATTGATTGAATATATAAGCAGAGTAGATCATAAGCTGTTGATTGCAGGATACCAAAGACCTT
>PVJH01045701.1:0-12241 GCA_004026705.1 Nesogale talazaci
AGACAATGATCCAGAGCTCCTAGGACCAGTGACTCATTCTTTTTAGGTATTCGGTTATGGTTAAGATGTTTCTATAACTTTGCCCCCTGTAGGCTCTTACTTGGATATATTTTTATCACATAGAGGTACTTAGGTAGAAATAGCCTCTGTCAAACCTGTTCAAGGTGGCAGACTATGCTCCATCTTTCTCCCTTAGAATGGCCAGTGGATTCCAACCTCCAAGGACCGACCAAGGCACCAGGGATCGATCCTTCCCGCCAGGGCTAGGCAGTCACTAATGTACTTTCCATCTCTAGATTTATATACAACACTCTTATGTTGTATATAAATGGAAATGGACTCATACAGTATGTAGTCCTTTGTGATTGACTTAACTTACTTAGTATGTTTTCACTTGCACATGCTGCATATATCAGAACTTTATTCCCTTTTTTTAGCCAAGCAGTAACCCCATTGGATGACTATTTGTGGTTGTTGGGGGCCATCCAGTTGATTCTGACTCCTCATAATCCCTTGTAACACCGCCTTTTGTTTCGCCCGTCATCAGTTGTTGGAGATTTGGTTGTTCTCATTTCCAGGCTATTGTAACTCTTGCTGCCATGAACATTTTTTGCACAAGATTTAGTATGGGAGATGCTTCTGTTTATCTTGTGTTTATACCCGTGGTGTAGTGTTTATCGGACTACTGGGCTGCGATCTGCATGGTTGGCGGTTCCTCGGGAGAAAGACCGGGCCTTCTCCGCCCGTGCACAGTTAGCGCCGACTCGGGGCAGAGCGTCGATAGGTAGCTGTGGGAGAGTTGCTGGGCCTTGGTAAGTCTATGTCTGACCTTTGGGAGGAGATGCTAGGCTGTTTTCCAAAGCAGCTGCACCATTTTACACGTGACCAACCACAGGCGGCTTCAAAAGCCGCAGGGAAATGCCATGATACGTTCAGTCCAGTTTCCCCAAACTTTTTGAAGCCCATTAGTATATAGCGGGTCCACTTTCTCCCGTGCTAGTTATGGGCTGCTTTTAAAATGAGCAATCTTAATGAATACAGTCTGCACATCCCTCGTGACTACTGGTGATGAGTGTTTTTTCATGTTGCTTATTTGCTGTCTGTATTTGATATTAGTATATGTGCTGCCGAAGCGAGCACTGCTATCTGTATTTAAAAAAGAGAAAATATCTGTTCAAATCCACTGACCCTCCTTATTTTTGGTGTCGTTATGGGGAAGGTGGTAGAGCCTACGCATTTTCCATTCACCATTTTGTGACCTTGGTGGCCCTGCCCCCTTTTGTGGCAGCACTCCGCCCCTTTGCTCCTCAACCGCTCCCTGTTTTGAACCTACCACCCTCTTTTCTAGCTCCTCCCTTCTGTCTGCGCTGTGTGTGGGGCAAGTCCTGTCCTCTGGGCTTCCTGTGGCTTATGGAATTGAGGAGTTTAGTCCTTCCTGGTGTTCATTATTCACCTTATATTATAAGCCTTGTATAGCATTTGGCTGAAAGTTGATCCCTGGAGCTCAGCTCCCAGCTTGAAGGGCAGCTGAGGGCCCCAGCCTCACTAGTTTGGTCTTTTTAAGTTTTTCCGTTTTGATTTGCATTTCTCTCCCCACCTCACTTTATGTCTAGAACTTTTACTGTGCTTTTCTTTGACTATCTTTTAGTTCAGATGTTTGTTTATTACAAATCTATCTTTTTAAATTCGTTTTTTATTTTCGACACAGTGATTTGCCAGTATTTTCCGCGGGTCATCTTCTCACTTTCTTGATGGTATCCTTTGAAAGAGAAAAGCGTTGAATATTGATGTACTTCACTGTGCCTGTAATTTTCATACCGCTTTTTAATCCGTTTGTTCCAGAGCCCAGAATTCCTGGGTTTTAGTTCGATTTGCCCTAATGAACCATGGAAAAGTAAATGAGCCACTGTCCTTTGGCCCAGCATGTCTTCCAGAGATCTTTTTCTAAAATAATCCCCATGGACCATTTCACTTCCCTGCTCGCCAGCTTCCATAGGTTTCCTGATGCCCACGAAGGATGGTGTCTGAGCACTGTCGCGTGGCGCTACTGTAACGCAGTCATGCTGCAGACCACTCCACACCTTGTGGCTCTGCACGTACTTTTTTCTTTAGCTCAAGTTGCCTTTTTTCAACTCTCAGTGGACTCCCTCCTAGGGTGTATAATTTTCCATATTTTTATTATGATATTTTAAATGTAATTTATTTGTAACAGCTTTCTCCCTCGCTTAGTGATTCCCTGGGAGGTCGGTGCTGTGCCCTGCATGCTGCCCGCTCTGTTCCTGGCTGGAGTAGCGAAGGAAGGTTGCCCAAGTGACTGTTGAACTTTGTAAAATACAAGCAAAAGAATGACGTGTGCCTGATCTGGACATTCAGTCCTCAGTTTCCCAGGGCCGATTTAGATTAGGCCTGTCGAGAGGATGCAGGAAATCAGGAGCTGTCACATCCTCAGACAGCGAGCCTCCGCAGCTTGCCGTGCACAGGCCGTCAGGTATGGTCGGGGACAGGCTGCCTCCAAGAACAAAGCCAAGCCTGCCTGGTGGTTGGAGGGTGGGAAGGACCAAGGAGAGCAGTGTGAGTGGGAAGCGTTCTAGGCGCTAGGGTATCATTACACCCTCACAGCCCCTGATTATGTGGCTCTTCTGATTTTAAAGTAGTTACTACTACGTTTAATTAGCGTCTTAACTGTCGAGGTGTAAAGCTGCTTTGGGCTGCACTGGAAACTCCCTTGGGAGTGAACAATCGATTGGTTTTAGGAGCACCCGAAGATTCCTGCCAGTTCTCAGATTTCATGGCTCAAGACATCCCTCTCTGTGTGAATTATTTCCTGATTGCCTCAGTCCTTGCCGATCTCCATGTTCTGAACTTGATTACTCTAGTCTAAGACATACTTAAGTGTGCGACTTGGTTTCGTTCATCAGCAAACATTGTACTAGGAACTTGCTAGGTCCTGGAGTGACAAAGGCGACAGCGACAATTATTGAACAGTGCTTATTAAATACATATTTTATGCTATTGCTAGGAATAACATGGGATTAAGACTGATACAAGACCTGCAACCTCCAGGTTGTTGCTTTTCATGGGTGTTTTTCTCTTCCATTTAGACTCAATGTTTTGTCCTTCATTTCTTTACTCAACTAATCCGCTGAATAAATAGTTCTCAAGAATTTCTTGACTGACTTCTTGGGTGAGGTTGGTTTGATTGCCAAGAAAAACTCTGCTTGCCAAGGAAATAGGAGGGCAGTTCGGAGAAGCCAGAACTCTGCAATGTGTGTCTGTCCAGGGTGTGCAGCTCTCACGAGTGACTGCCCAGGTCGCTTCGCTTGGTCGAACCAATCTATATCTGGGCCGATTTTTCATTTGGAAGCAACATATGGTGAGCTATTCAGAATGTCTCTTACTCCCTAGACCTTTAAACAGGTTTTATTTCTGAATAATGAACTTATGTATTCAAGTTTGGGACTCAGAGGACACTGGCATGTGATTAGAGTTCTGAATGTGTAATCAGAACATCAAAGGATTTTGTTTTGCTTTGCTTTTTAAAACCAGGACTCTGCATTGTTTAGTAAAGGAGATTTTTTTCTGTCTTTCTTTCTTTTCTTTTTTTTTTTTAGGCATCACTGCCCTGGTGGTGGGAGTAGGAGGCTCAACCTTTGCTCCTGTGAGCTGGAGTTGAACCTCCATCCCAGTGGGCCACAGTCCCGTGCACAACCACTACGCCACCGGGGCTCAGCCCTCTGTCTTTCTTGATTTGAGTTTTGATTGGCTTTTTCTCCATAATGGTTTCTCTTCCATTCTGCCATTCGAATATTTTTAATAAGGTCTTTCAGAGACAACACACAATTTCATAGTTTCATTATACTTAAAAGGAGACAGACTATGATTTCTTGATGTGAAATACATTAAAATGTGTGGTACAGTGGAGTAGGGAGGATTAAAACATTTTAAAAATAGCCATCATCCTTACAATATTTAAAGTGTTCTGCTTCTGCCCTTAATAACTTTTGCTATGTTATTGCCTTGTTCTGGAACAATTGTTTTCAAACTTCAGGATTGGTTCAGATTTTCCAGTCTCTGCATTTCCAGTGATTCTGATTCACTTGCTCTCTTTCCTTGTGGATGTGCAGGCCAGATGGTTAGGCTGATGTGTGTGTGTGTGTGTGTGTGTATGTATATACATATACATACACACATATATGTATATTCCCATATATTGACACAGAGAAAGATGATTGATTTGAGGAAAGGCTTACAGAGCAAATTGGTTTTCCATTCGACAGTTTATGTACATTTTGTTTCATGGCATTGATTGCAGTACCCATGATGTAACAGCATTTTCCCCATTTCCTCCAGATGTTTCTCATTTCCACTTATCCTTTTTTCTTTTCTCTTCCTGACTGCTGATCTTTTGTCTGGGTAAATGCTGCCTGTTTAGTCTCATACGGTTGATGGTTCTAAGGAGTGCATACTTCCTTGGTGCTGCCGTTCACCTCATAGTCCCATTGTGTGGCTCAATGTTGAATCAGTGGTGACTTTCAGGTTTGAAGGTGACTGAGGAGCACAGTCTCAGGAATTCCACCTATCTCTCTCTGACCAATTACTATCTTTTTAGGATTAAATGTTTTGTTCTACAGTTTCCTCCCACTCGACCCAACCTGTCTGAAGTTACCCCTTTCAGCACAGTTGATTGAGGTGGCGGGCAGCATTTAGTTCTTCACATCTTTGGGTTATGGCGATGATGTGCATGTGGTTTATTGGGTCATTTGGCTATTTGCTTGTGTTTTTGATTTTCTTCACTCTTCTTTGATCTGGACAGGGAGAGACCAGTAGTTGTACCGTAGACTATGATAAGCCTTCAGGAGTCCAGTGATCTATTCTCTCAAGGTATTTGGTTCCAGAGGTTTTCATAATTCTGTCCCCTGTGTGTTCTAACATATCCATGGCTTATATTTGCAGCATAGCTAAATACATATGTAAAAATATCCGCTGTCAAGCATATTATATATACACACTTTGTTTTCATTCTCCTTTCCACACTTTCCCAGCAGTCTATCTATATGTCCATTTGTAGGTTGATGTTTGTTAATTCTGATAATGTAGGATTATGTATGTAGTGCTGTTTGCTTTGTTATCTGAAACAGCACCTCTTCCTTTTCTTAATGATTTTGAGCTGGTCAGCTCCTCTCTTAGACCTAGGTAGAAGGAGCGCTGGTGGCTCTGTTGGGTAAGTGCTAGACTTAACAGCTGGGATGGCAGTTTAAAATCCACCAGCCCCTCAATGGGAGAAAGATGAGGCTGCCTGTTTCCTTAAGTTTCAGAAATCCTAGCTAAGAGTCATTATTGACTCAGTGGTAGTAGTATTGGTTTGACTTCATTACTTAGTGAGTTTCCTGCCCTCCCTCATAACCAGTAAATTGATTTTTCTTTTTCTTTTCTTCCTCATATTCTTTTCTAGCCTCTTTTCTTAGTATTCCATTTTTGCAACTTGGCTGCCCGATTCCCATCCTGCTGCTCCAAGCACCGTTCTTTTGTGGTCTCAGTGCCGGTGCTCAGTTTGTTTCCCTAAATGAAGAGTCCACCTCGCCTTCTCTAGTCTCTGTGGGAGAAAGAGGAAGCTTTCTGCTCTTGTGAAGCTTGATGGCCTCAGAATCTCACAGGGACAGTTCTCATCCATCCTACAGGGTCTCTCTGTCAGAGTTGAACTCTTGACAGTGAGTTTGTTGGGTTTTCTCTGTTGGGGTCAGCCTACGAGATGGGCTTCTTGAGACGTGTTCTCTGTCTACTCAAGCTCCCTCTGGTGCTACCTTCTAACAAACACCCGTATTTCTGGTAGTTGACAATTTAAAAATGATTTTCTAGCATTTAAAATATCAAGAACTTTCTTATTAAAATCCACGTTTGTAATAAACTGGGCTAACATTCTCTCATGACTCCTGTTATCTGGAGCTGATTAGCGGCATTTATTATTTTGCAGTTTGTAAGTTTCACCCATTCCTGTTTTAGCTCCTTAGTTCTGGCCAAGGGTTACTTATTGGTTATCTTCACATTCATATCCTATTTTACTATTTTTTTGGGGGGGGGTATCACTGCCCCCTGGTGGTGGGAGTAAGAGGCCCAGCCTTGCTCCTGGGGAGTGCTGCTGGATTTGAACCTCCAACCCAGTGGGCCGTAGTCCTGCACACAACCACTACGCCACCGGGGCTAAGCCTCATATCCTACCTTATAACCTTTGAGTTAACTTTACTCATAGATTTTCTTTACTTAGCTCTTGTAGTACTAAGTATATAATTTTTCACCTTTGGCCTATCTTGCCCATTAGACCTTTCTATATAGGTCATTCAACACTTCCACATTACAGATTCACAGGTTGTACATGCATAATGTTACGTACTGGTTCTCTGTCTTATAATGGAACAGTCCATTTCTTTCATTCAGATTATAAGTAAGAGTCTTGAAAGTTGGAATCACCTCTGGCTTATGTGTCTGTGGTACCTAGTAACTATATTTAACTTGTTCTAATATTTTAACCAATTTTATACAGTTTACAAATATAGTGACATTATTTTATATTTCATTTAAACTGTAAAGTTCTTTTACTACCAGTGTTTTGTTTCTATACACCTTAGGATGTGCCATAATCAAACCCACTGCCACTGAGTAATTTCTGATTCACAGAAACCCCATAGAACAGACTAGAACAGCTTTTTAAGTGTTTTCAGAGATTAAATCTTTTTTTGTTGTTGTTGTTTTGTGGCATCACTGCCCTGGTGGGAGTAGGAAGCCCAGCCTTGCGCCTGGAGAGCTGCTGCTAGATTTGAACCGTCAACCCTGTGGACCGCAGTCTTGCACACAACCACTGCGCCACCAGGACTCAGTCCAGAGATTAAATCTTTATAAGAGCAGAGAGCTTCATTTTTACCTGGTGGAGCGATTCCTGGATTTGAACTGCTGGCCGTAGTTAGTAGACCAAATACTTAATCTATTGTGCTAGAACTCCTTAAGTATGTGGCAAATAGTGTTTTAAGGACTATTAAAATTAAAATACTGTTAACTGAATATCACTTTGTGGAATATACAGTTGTTAAAAAAGGTTAAAGCATGCTAGTGGGACAAGAGGAAAGTAAAACGAAACACAACAAAGGGGTAGGAGGCAAAGGACATTTATAGAGGCCTAAATATAGACATGTACATAGGTAAATATATTTATATATGATGATGGGGAAATAGATCTATATACATATACTTACAGATACTTACAGGGTTAATCTTAAGGCAGCAGATGCACATTGGGCCTCCACTCAATTACTTCCTCAATGTAAGATCACTTCTATTAAATTGGCGGTCCATGATGTTCACCTTCCCGACACAACCACTAAATTCAAATGTGTGCATAAGCAAAAGTAGTCAAGAAAGCTGATGGTGCCCGGCGATCAAAAGATACAGTGCCTGGGGTCTTAAAAAAAATTTTTTTTTTGGTGGGGGGGCATCACTGCCCTCTGGTGGTGGGAGTTGGAGGCCCAGTCTTGCTCTTGGAGAGCTGCTGCTGAATTTGAACCTCCAACCCAGTGGGCCTCAGTCCTGCGCACAACCACTATGCCACTGGGGCTCAGCCCAAAATTTATTTTTTAAAATCATTTTATTGGGGGTTCATACAACTCTTACCACAATCCATACGTACATTCATTGTATGCAAAGTATATTTATACATTTGTTGCCATCATCGTTATCAAAAACATTTGCTTTCTACTTAAGCCTTTGGTATCAGCTCCTGATTTTTTCCCCTTTCCTCTTTACTTCCCCTTCCCTCATGAACCCGTAATAGTTTATAAATTACTATTATTTTGTCATAATGTACACTGTCTGATGTCTCCCTTCACCCACTGCTCTGTTGTCTGTACCCCATGGAGGAAGTTGTATGTAGATCCTTTTAATCGGTTCCCCCTTTCTACTCCACCTTCCCTCCACCCTCCCAGTATCACCATTCTCACCACTGTTGCTGAAGAGATCATCTTTCCTGGAACCCCATGTCTCCGGTTCCTATCTGTACCAGTGTACATCCTCTGATCTAGCTAGATTTGTAAGGTAGAACAAGTGGGACCATGATAGTGGGAGGGAGGAAGCATTGAAGAGCTAGAGGAAAGTTGCATGTTTTATCGTTACTACACTCCACTCTGACTGACTCGTCTCCTCCCCATGAAACTTCTCTTGCTTTACCTACACATTAGCTTTGGGTCCTCAATCTGTACTCCCCTTCATTTATAATAATATGATTTTTAGTTCTTTGATGCCTGATCCCTGATCCCTTTGACATCTTGTGATCATACAGGCTTGTGTACTTCTTCCATGTGGGCTTTGTTGCTTCTGAGTTAGGTGGTCGCTTGTTTGCCTTTAAACCTTTAAGACCCCAGATGCTGTATCTTTTGATAGTTGGACACCAACAGCTTTCTTCACCGCTTTTGCTTATGTACACATTTGTCTTCAGTGATTTTGTCGGGAAGGTGTCACAGCACATGTTCTGCCCCCACAAATGAAGAAACTTCCAGTGTGTGTTCAGCATTTATCTGAATTGTCCACCTCCTATCCTCACTTTGTATGCAACCATTTACCCTTATCCTCTTTAATGGACAAAGTATTCTCCGCCTGTTGTGTGAATTCTTTTTATTTTTCTCTCTGTGCTCTGGATCTGTCTGCTGCCTCTGGCCCTTGTCCCATTGGTCATCTCTTCTGTGTCATCCTACTATCCTCTTTTTCCCCCTTTTCTTCGTCATGAGCTCTTATGGATTGACTTTTTCAGTTTAAGCTTAGATAACCTCCCCGAAAGTTTTTGCTGTACTCTCCTTGCATCTGTAGCACTCTTACAAGTATTAACTCTTTTTCCACGAAGGCCTTTGAGGTTTTATTCTGTTGGCTCCCTGCTACCAAGTCGGTATCGTGCTTACTTTGTGTATGACCAAGTGTGAGGTTGATGCCTAGATGATTCAGTTGAATGAATAACTCTCCAAAGTTGTCGAGGCAGACTTGCAGTAGAGATAGTATCCAAAGTGGGTTAGTTTGAAATCATGCTTGAGTTCATACTGGCAGCTCTGTTACCTAGCAAGCATGTACCTTTAGGCAAGGGCCTCTGTCTCCTCTTCTCTACAGTGGGACTGGTAATAATAGTATCGATACCAGAGGGTTCTTATGAGAATTAAGTGACTTCATAGGCAAGCAGTGCCGAGAAGAGTGTAGCATGTAATATTAGCTGTTGCTGTCATTTCATAAACTTCTAAGAGCCTTCTATTTCTAAAAGGCTGATATTTAGAGTTTATAAAATGGCAACAGAATAACATTTTCCCTTCCTATAGATGATATTTGATACTCTTGGAAGCATGTTCCTGACCCCATTTTTTAGTTATTCGTCATTGAGCTAAAAAGAGATTACTGGTTGGGGCAGGGCTATCATGTCTGCTTCTGAACCCGGTGGTATTCCTTTTTTTTTTTTTTTTTTTTTAAAGAAGACACTTTCTTTTGAAATAAGTTTAGACTTAAAGAAAATAGTAAAAACAGTCAAGAGAGCTTATTTTTCGCTGTGAATCTAACAATTTGCCTGTCATCTCTAGTTTATTCTTCCTAATGAGTTTGGCTCAGTGTTGAGTGTTTTTATGAAGGGGATCAGTTTTATTGAGATATAATTCACATACCCACTTAAAGTGTACAGTTCATTAATTTCTAGTATTGTCACAGAGTGGTGCAACAATTACCCCAATCTAATTTTAGACCATTCCCATCACCCCAAAAGGAAATTCCATTCTAACGAGCAGTCACTCTTCCTCCTCTCACACAGCCCTTCCCCTCCCACACTCTAGGCAAGCACGACTTGACTTTCCGTTTCTAAATTTGCCCATTCCTGCATTTCATATTCATACTCCACCATTTTTTGCATCTTGTTAACATTTCTGGGAAGGCTTTGGAGTTACCTGCCAGACTCTGCCCCTCGATAATTTGTCTGATTATACACCTGTCGTTATTTCTGCCTCAATTTCCTCTCTTTAACATGGGAATACTAATAGTGCCTATGGATGGGATTGTTAGAATTCAAACAGCTGCCATGTGCAAAGTGCTTAAAACAATAGCTGTCCATTACAGGTACTACAGGTTTCAGCTATTCTGTTACTTTAGGAACTGGCTCTTTTTTCATAGCCCACCCTATTGTGCTTTACCATCACTTTATTCTCAGCCAGCCTACAAGAAGAAAGCCGTCATTTAGCTCACTTTTCGTTGTGTTTTGCTGCTGGTGGTCATGGTGACCCCAGGCGGATGGAACATGACGCCACGATGGGTGTGAATCGGAGTGTTGTGATCCAGGATGCTCATTGGCTGAGTTGTGGAGGATGTCAGCGGGCCCTTCTTCCTGGTCTCTCAGTGGAAACGAAGCCAAAAAACGGCAGCAGGAAAGGCTAAATCCTCAGCCAAAAAGTGCAAGCAAAAGGGGAGCAAAGGGAACCAGGCTGGAACAGCGCACCCAGGAACTGCAGATTTGCCTACTGAAAATGGAGAAACGAAAAACGAGGAGGCAACAGCATCTAGTCTCTGATGAGGCAGGAGAAAAAACGCCAAGTCTGATTAATGTTGATCCGCCGTATCTTGTCAGTGGGGCCTGTCTTCTCCTTTCCTGTACAATCCGGAGGAATTTTTTTCAACGATTTTGTAAATCAAGTTTTGTGTGTGTGTGTGTGTGTGTGTGTGTGTGTGTGTTTTGTGGGCGTCACTGCCTCTGGTGGTCGTGGGCACCACCCCGTGCCGTTCCTGAGAGCCGCCGGTGGATTTGAACCGCCAAGCCCGCACGCCGCAGTCCCGCACTCAACCACTTAGGCCACCGGGGCTCAGCCTGTAAATCAAGTTTTTCAGTAGTTCCGAAAGCATTTTTAAGAAGGAGGAAGTGAACACTTCATCCCATTTTTTTTTTTAAGTGAGTGCTTTTTTAAAGAGATGTGAACTCATTTACTTGGTACAACCAATAAGTAGGGAGATGGTTTGTTTGTTTTTTAATCACAGCAAACCAGCAGCTATCAGACATCTCTGCACTAGGTAGAGATATGGAAAGATATGGAAGCCAAAATCTCTGCATTTGTGTTTTTGCACTTACTCTCATAGTTATAGCTTTTCTTTGCTATTAAAGCTTAGTTCTAGAGTTCCAGTTCTAGAGTTGTACTGCTATTTTGTGATTAGTATCTTTGCCTTTCTACCATCAAGTAGCTCTGACCTGTGAGACCTCCATAATCTCATATTAAGGTTTTAGTTAGAGATGCTTTGTGCAGTGCAGTTTAGGACAAAAATAAACACTGGCAGGCTGAGCCCTGGTGGCGTAGTGGTTGTGCGCGGGACTGCGGCCCACTGGGATGGAGGTTCAATTCCCGCTCACAGGAGCAAAGGCTGGGCCTCCTACTCCCACCACCAGGGCAATGATGCCTAAAAAAAAATAAACAAATAAACAATAAACACTGGCGTTGGTCGTAGAAATGGAAGCTGGCATCCTTTGTGTACCATTGTGCTCTGAGGCTTTTTGAAAAGTAGCTGCATTTATGAAATAAATGCTTGCATGGAAGGTGATTCTTGTGACTATTTTTGATTTCAAGTTTGGAAATGTAGTTTTATGGGAGAAAACATCTTGGCACCAACCACATAATGCATTTTCGAGTCTAAATATTTGCTTTAAAGAACCATTTTGTTTGTTTTAAGGCAATTCTTGTATTTATTTTATTCATCGTGTTCTCTGCAAGTGGTTCCCATTTCTGGGTATATAAAGTTAGTGTAGGGGTACCATTGTCCATATGAAACAAGTAGGCTGTAGGCTAAATTAATTAATGTATTAATTAAGTCGGATGTAAATGTACTAGTGCTTTTCAACTGCACATAGTTGCTCACGATGAATAAGACACAGATTTATTTAACAGCATTTACTAAATTCATAAAAATCTTTCATTATTTTTAAAATGGATTTTAATATGATTTCTACTATGTGAAGATTTGAAAACACTTTAAAACTTTACAAAGGTTCATCTAAAGACTCTTCTCTAAAATCATGCCAAGAAGATAAAATGGTTCTAGGACCTACTTGATAGCATTTATTTGTTTAACCCAGTAGTCGGCAAACTTTTGAGATGGAAGAGCCAATCGTGACCCTCACCACAACTTAAAAATTACCCGAGTCCTAAATGAAGTATTTTACAAACAAAATCACCATTATCTGAATATTATCCTTTGA
>PVJH01045702.1:0-12239 GCA_004026705.1 Nesogale talazaci
GAATCTTGTGTTCTAATGCTTATTTGCATAGAATTCAGGAAAAGCCTTAATGTAGAGACCTTCCTAGGATCCTTGGAAGGAAAGGAATTTGACCTCATCTGACCATCAGAAGCTCAAAATCTTGAGATTTTCCACTGCATTGGGAAGTGATCTATCTAATTAATAGAACCCTGGAAATACTGGAGCAGGTCACAGAACAAATTGAATTGGTTACAGGGTGAGGCTAAAGAATGAAAGACATTAAGAATACCATTAAAAATGCATACATACAAGACTTTGTCTGGGGATGGAGAAAAGCAAGGGGAAGGTAACCTGGGGATTAGGAAGGGGCCTGGTAAGGGCATTGCGCGAGCTGGGGTGCCCAGGCTCTGTCTGGAGGAAGCAAGACTATTTTCTTCCTTGAGCAATCGGAGGAACAAGGGCCAAAGAGCAAGTAGGGGAGTCGTCCTAGTGGTGATTGCCAGGCCTGTCCTGCCTGGCTACAGGTACCCCCTGGATGAGGCTATCCTGAGCACCCCAACTGATCTTATAATAATGGAGAATGTGTGGAGTCACTTGAAATACAGCTTTCAGAATCTCTTCAGTCTTGAGGGAGGAAGCCATACTGAAAAGGTGAGCATGAACTCCAACAGATATTTATCTGACAAAGAAAATCAGGAGCCTAAAAAAAAGAAGAAAAAGAAAAGGAGCAGCCTAGGAGACTCAGTTTCTTGGCAGCAAATCAGTCCCTTATGAGAACAATGTTGCCTTTCCATCTTGGGTTAAGTCCTTCAAAGACTATCCAAGGGAAACTCAAAATGGCGCAGCTCAAAGTTCAGGCTAATATGTCAACTGAAATCCCTCAGATGGTTGAAATAAGAATAATGATTCATGTGCTACCACCGTGGACATCAGACAGTCCGATAAGACTCCTACTTTTTTTTTTTTTTTGTAGGCATCACTGCCTTTGGTGGTCGTGGGAGCTACCCAGTGCCGCTCCTGAGAGCCGCCCCTGGATTTGAACCGCCAAGCCCGCGGGCCGCAGTTCCACGCTCAACCACTTATGCCACCGGGACTCAGCCCCAAGACTCCTACTTTTTTAATTAATCATTTTATTAGGAGCTCTTACAGATATTGTAACAATTGATACTTCAGTTAGATCAAACACAATTGTACAGTTGTCGCCACATCAGTTTCATAGCATATTCTTTCTTCTTGAACTCCTTAATATCAGCTCCTCTTTATTCCCTTCCTACCCTACCCCCTGGGAACCCTGATTATAATGTTGTAATTTTTATTGTTTTTTTGCTGTATCGTAAATCCTCCAATGTATCCTTTCACCTACCCTTCCGTAGTTCATTCCCCTGGCATGGCGTTCCCTCATTGCAATCATTTCCGCTTTGCCTCATCCCCATTGCCCCAACCTCTCTTCCCATATCTTCAGAAGTCATTACACCTGTGACTCTTTCTGAAATCTTATCTATCAGAGTCATTGCTCCTGTTACTGTTTCTGAAATATTATCTATCTTGACTTTCATGCCCTGAACCATCTTTTTTGCTTGCTTTTGTTTTGTTTTGGCATCACTACCCTGGTCGTGGGAGACGGGAGCCCAGCCTTGCTCCTGGAGAGCTGCTGCTGGATTTGAACCTCCAACCCAGTGAACCACTGTCCCGCACACAACCACTACACCACCAGGGCTCAGCCCAAACCATCTTAATTATACTAACGGACCTATGTAGGTCTGACAAGAATAATAAAGTAAAACAAAACCCATTATGGTAATGGGGAGGAAATATTACAGATCAGTGCTATACAGCACCCTCAAAATAGCATGCCTTCCATGTGACCCTTCAGTGAGGAACCATTCAATTGTTTTACAGGTGGATTTTGGGTCTCCACTTTGTCCAGACTTCTCACATCAATTTTATTGCTTGTTTTTTAATTTTTTGATACCTATTCCCATTGACAGTTCCCATTGACACAGGCTGGTGTGTTTCTTTCATGTGGGCTTTGTTGTTTCCCTGAAAGATGGCTGCATGTTTAATTTTAAGACCCCAGATATATCTTTCAACAGCCTGGCACCATCAGTTTTCTTCACATTTACTTAGGCACCTATGTTATCTTTATCAATCCTGTAAGGATTATTAGCCATTTGGATTTGCGCTCTTGTGAAATTTTATTCAAGTCCTTTGTCCAACTTCTCAGTGGGAGATTAGTTTTTTTTTTCTTGTTGTATGCTAGCAGAGATTTTTTTCTTGTTGTTTAGATCTAATTATAAGCCCTTTATCTGATATATTATTACTAAAGATGTTTTCCCACTCTGTGGGCTCTCTTATTACTCTCCTGGCAAAGTTCTTCAATGTATAAAGGTATTTGACCTTCAGTATATCTCACTTGTCAATTTGTGCTTCCTCTTTGTTTGTGTCTGTCCATATTGACGATAGCCTAAAATATAAAGTCATGGGATAGCCTGTGCATCTCCTGCACCAAAGTTCTTAGACTTGCCCCAATTCCCTTGCTGATGGACCTAATAGATTGGGGTTTTACCTTGAGATTTGTGATCCAGCTCGACTTTATTCTTGTGTGTTCAGTGAGGTGAGGGTAAGTTTTCTCTATGCTAATGCTTGTATTTCTGAATTTTCTGTTCTTTTCCATTTGTCTGAGTGTATGTTGTTATACCAGTGTGCGTCTTTGATCACTATGGCTGTATAATAGGAGATAAAGTCAGGTAAAGCAAGACCTCCTACTTTGTCATCCTTCGTGAGGAATTCTCTGCTAATTAAAGGATTATTCCCTCCCCATGTGAGTTGGTAGTCAGTTTTTCCAGTTCCTTGAAGAAAGGATGTTGGTACTTGAATCAAAATAGTGTGACATTTATATAGTGCCTTGGGTAGGATTGAAATTGTTACTATATCATCTTCCAATCCACAAGCATGGGATATCCTTCCATTTGTGGTGTCACTTTTGGCTTCTTGTCATAGTGTTCTGTCATTTTCCTTATAGAAAATTTTAATTTTTGGTTAGGTATATCCTGAGATATTTCAATTATGTGTGGCTAATGTGAGGGTACTACCTTTTTGATCTTTTCTTCCGTGACCTCATTCAGTGTACATAGCAATCTAATAGACTTCTGTTTGTTGATCTTGCATTCTGCCAATCAGTCATTTTCCTCTATCACTTACAGAACTCCTCTTGTGAAGCTTTTGGGGCTTTCAATATATAAAATCATATTATTTACAAATATAATCTCACCTCTTGTTTCCCCAGATGAATGTCTTTAATATTTTTCCTTTGAGTTATTTTATTAACTAGGACTTGCAGTAAGATTTTGAATGAGAAGACAAGAGGCATCCTTTTCTGATCCTCTTTTTCAGTGTAGATGTTGTCATCTTTTCTCCATTGACCACTACATTGACTGTTGTATGTTATATATGGGTTATAGTATATTCAAAATCTTCCTTCCATTCCTATCTTCTTGAGTGTCTTAAACAGTAATAGTGGTTGGATGTTGTTGAATGCCTTTTCTGCACTTATTGTTTTTCTCTTATGATTCTTATCTTTTTCTTGTCAACATGGCAGATAATGTTGATAAAGTTTCAGATGGTGAACCATCCCTGCATCCCTGAAATGAATCCCACTTGATCATGATGAATTATGCATCTTATATACTTTTGCATTCTATTGGTTAATATTTTGTTTAGGATTCTTATAGTTTCCTTCCCTGCTCGAGGTATCAGTATTATGTTAGCACAATAGAAAGGGTTTGGGATTTTACTGTTGCTTTTTATGCTCTGAAAGTGTTTGTGTAGGACTGGTGTCAGTTCTCCCCTGAATACTTGGTAGAATTCTCCTGTGGAGTTATGTGGATTGGGGCATTTTTCAGTTGGTAGTCCCTTGATCACCTTATCTATTTCTTCTGTTGTATTGAGGTTCTTGACAACTCTCTTGGTTAATCCAGGAAGAGATTGGTTATCAAAATATTTCTCCATGTCTTCCAAGTACTTTGTAATTAACCTCTAAATTTCATTAGGGTCTAATTAGATTTCCCCTGATTCGCCTCTCACATTGAGTGTTGATATTTGTTCCTTATGTTTTTCAGTTTGCCAGTGGTCTATTACTTTTGCTAATCCTTTCAAAGAAACAGCTTTTTGCTACATTGACTTTTTGCATTGTTTCCACACTCATTTATCTCTGCCTTCGTTTTCATTATTTTTTCCCCTTTACTATTAGTAGTATTATTCTGTCAACTCTGCTCTAATTATTGGAGGATTTGTGAGAGCGTATCAATCAAAAGCCTCTCTTCCTTTTTTTATGTGTGCATTTATTGCTATCAAGTTTCCCCTAATAACTGCTTTTGTTGTGTCCCAAAGTTTGTGATACATCACATTCTCATTCTTGTTGGTTTCTAAACTCTTCCTAATTTCCTCTTTGATCTGGGCCAGTAACTGATTATTTTGAAGTAGGGGGATACTTTTACTTGCCCTAGTTTTCTTAACCCTCCTTTAGTTGGTTCTGCCTTCTTTTGACCATTGAAGTAATGTTAGCTCTGGAGCTGATTGAGATGTATGGAGTTGCTCTATGTGATGGTCTTCTATTTGTGCTCAGTGCATGTTGTTGTCTGATTACAGTGGGTTGATAAGAACTTTTATATAGTTAGGTTTAATATAACTGATTCTGTGAGCTTTTCCTTGTCCAGGAAGACTCTTACTATTCCATCTATCTTGATAGCTGGTTTGGTGGGGAAGAAGGTTCTTGGGCTGGCATTGTTTTCTCAACTTTTTGAGGATGCTACTCCACTCTCTCCTCTTCTTCATGGTGTCTGCTGACAGGTCTGAGTATATTCTTATCTGAGCACCTTTATAGGTGACCCCCCCTTTTTTTTTTGGCATCACTGCTCTCCAGTGGTGTGAGTAGGAGGCCCAGCCCCACTGCTGGAATTGAAACTCCATCCCAGTGGGCCGCAGTCCTGTGCACAACCACTATGCCACTGGGGCTCAGCCCTAGGTGACCCCTTCTATCTTCCTAGCTGCTCTTATGATTTTTGCCATTTCCTCAAAGTTGGATAATGTAACTATTATGTGCCTTGGTGACCTTTCCTGGGTGTCAATCAAGCTGGTGTATTTTCTGATTCCTGAATTGTTGCTTGATTTCCATTCATTATGTTGGGGACTTTTTCTTCCCAGGAATTCCCTTGCTACTTTTGCAATGGTCTTCTTGTTCTGGTAATCCAATTATTCAAATGTTTCTGTTCATAGCATCAGACATTGATGCTAAGGTTTCTTCAGCTTCTTTGATTATCTTGTTAGACAGTCTTTCCTGATTGTTGAAGTCCACCTCGAGTCACTGGTACAGTTTTCTGCTTCTTCTGACTGCTGGTGATATCTGTTAACCTGTCTTTTGCCTTTGCTACCTCCTCCTGTAATTCTTGTATTTCTCTTTGAGTCATGGCTTTTATCTCCTCTATTGTTTCATCCTTTTCTGTATTTCTTCCCTCATATCCTGTATGACTTCAAGTGACATTCTAAAGATTTCTTTCTGTGGTAGATCCATGTCCACTCCTTCTATGCACATTTTTAAGTTCCAGACTTTCTCCAACTTTGCATTTTCTTTCTTTTGTTTTTTTGTTGAGATTGTTGGGACTGGTTGCTGCCTTCATGACCTTTTAGAGGATCTTAGAGCCATTTTCCAGAGAGTCAAAGAGCACTTGGCTCTCTCTTTGGAAAGCTCACAGGAATGCTTCCAAAGATTTCCTATAGCTAACTGCACTGGAGTGGGGGGGGCGGGGGTAGGCTACCATTTTATTTCACTGGGGTTTTCCTCTCACCCTAACCAACCAGGATTCTGTTATTTTGAAAGCAAGTTGGAAGACACTCTCAGTAGATGCTGGGTAGATGGTTGCAGGTTAGAAGGGTGGCATTGTGCCGGTTGATCACATGGGAATTTGCAGTGTTGTGGCCCACAGTAAAGTGAAATACCTTGGAGAGGGTGTGTAGCATGGAGCAACATGGAGTGCCTAAGAGGGTAAGCAGACGTTCTCACTGTGGAATGGTTCACCATGGAAGATGAACAGAGTTTCCAGATGTAGCCTCGAGCTCTGTGGATGGCAGATGGAATTGCCCCAGCTTGGTGGATAGAACTGCAGAGGGTGAGTGAAAACTCCAGCAGTGGCATGGAGCACTTTGGTGTGTGAGTGGGTGGACATAATCACTAAGGTTATGAGTGCAGACAGAGTTTTTTGCAGACAAGTGGAGTGCCTTGAGTGCTTCTAGGACTGCCTTAGGAATAATTGAGCGCCATAGATGAAAAAATTAGAGGCAAAGGAATATTTAGCTATTTTTTGTCTTCACCATTGTTCCTATGTTTGGGTTCATTGTGACAGTCACTGTGTCACTCCAACAATCCATTTCATTGAGATTCTTCCTTTTTAAATTTAATTTCATTTTTTACAATTTAAAATGAAGTTTGATTTCCTGAATGGTCCTTCTGTGGGCATTGATTGTGAAGTCAAGCAAAATGAATTCCTTGCCAATTCTATCTTTTCTCCATTTAAGATGATATTACTAAGTAGTCTAGTCCTGACAATTTTTATTTTCTTTATGTTGTGGTAGAAAATACAAAAGGCAGCAAGCAATCTTTGATCTTTATTGGTCTCTCAGTTGAATTTTATGCCAACTCCCACTTGTATAGGGGTGGAGGCACACCTCTCAATCATATCAGAGCCTGATGAAAACTCTTGTTCAGTGCGGTCTTTTTTATGAGACACACTGAAGACTCATCCTCCCTCTCTTTGCTCCTTAGTCTTTCTGCTTGTTTTGAATAAATCTGCCTCCAATGATAGTGCTGTGTGAGCTGTCAGACCCTTAGAACTGTTGGTACCCTGCCATGTTTTCACCAACTTTGACACCCAGCAGCTTGTAATCATACTATTTTGTGCTTCATTGGTTTGTAGCTACCTGAGTCTGAAGAGGGCCCTGGCTAGCATCTGATATATGAAATTGAGTTGGACTGGGCTAGGATTTGTTCTGGACATAAAATTGCTTCTGGATATAAAGTTCTTTCATTTCTGTAAATGAATGTCACTGGATTGTTTCTGTAGGCATCCAACCTAACACAATCACTAAGTTCATCAAGTCTTCTTCATTTTCAGCAAACAAGGTTTTATTATCTGAATAGAGCAGGTTGCTAATGAGTATTTTTTTAAATTTGGGGCTCTTACAGCTCTTATGATATTCACTAAATCACCTGCATCAAGCACACTCGTACACATGTTGCTATACTCATTTCCAAATACTTTCTACTTAAGCCCCTGTCATAAGCTCCTCCTTCCCCCTCCTTTTTTTAAGTAAATCATTTTATCGGGGGCTCATCCAACTCCCATCATGATCCATACATGCATCAATTGTATGCAGGCCACAATTGCACACTTGTTGCCATCAACACTCTCAAAACATCCTCCCTCAACTTGGGTCCATGGTTCCAGTTCCACTTAGGCCCCCAGTAATGAGTATTTGTTTCTTTTTTTTTCTCACTTCACGGCCCTGGTGGGAGGTAGGAAGCTCAGCCTTGTTTCTGGAGAGCTGCAGCTGGATTGGAACCATCAACCCTGTAGGCCGCAGTCCCGCACATGACCACTGTGCCACCAGAGCTCAGCATAAGTATTTTTATTTTGTTCTTTTGCCACATTTTTCTGCATATAGTCCCATTTCTTGAATTACTTGCTCAGAATACTGATTGAATGAACATAGTGAGAGAATGCAACCCCAACACACCTCTTTCCTGACTTTATATTATGCAGTATGTCCTTGTGTTGTAACAACTGCCTTGAAATATATACAGGTTTTACATGAGCACAGGTTAGTATTCTTGAATTCCCATTCTTCTCAATGTTACTCATTCTTTCTTATGTTATGCACAGTGGAATGCTTTGTACAGTCAGCAAAATCAATATAATCCAAGTAGACATCTTCCTGATATACTCTGCTTTCATCTAATATTAATATCCTATGTAATTATCCTTTATTTTACTTCATCTTCTGAATCCAGTTTGAATTTATGGCAGCTCTCTGTCTCCTGCTGCAATCATTTGTGAATGATTTTTGACTGATGATCACAAATAATAATGAACGATACTTGAATGTGATAGTCATGGTACTAGTGGATATTTATGTCATGAAAACTAGAAATCTAGATTTTTAAAATGACCCACATGTGTCCAAGTTCAGTTTAAGATCCATAGGTACACAGATCCAGTGTGAGGTCAGGCAATATAACATGGAAAGAATTTATTTCATCCTGTGGCCACAGTCAGCAGTTTTCTAGAGAGTCCAGAGTGATTCTGTCACCACCAGGTCCTCTCTGACCACTCTGTCTTTCACTCACCTGTGCTAGCCCTCAGTTGTTACCTTGACATCACATGTAATCTGCTTTTGGGAAAATTTTAATTCCAATAGTGCATCTGAACAAAGCTATAAATGACTTCCTGAATGAACTATAGGAAAACAAATACAACTCTATCATCAAAGTATCACAGAGAGTACTGTGAAATAATGAAGTGGTGCATTCTTCCTGCCATTTGCCACTTTAGCAGTATGATAATATGTTTCACTGACATAGATGTTTCGCTTTTCTCAAATGCATTACTTTATTCCTGTTTCTGAGTGTGAAATCCCCACCAACCAAATAGCAATGAAATCAACCAAAAAATCAGCATGGGCTATTTTGCTTTATGATCCTTTTTAACCCATTGCTGATAGGCATATATTGGAATTCTAATGGTGTAGTATATTTGGAGCTGGGTTGTTGACTACAAGATCAACTATTCAAAACAGCCAAGTGTTTTGTGGAAGAAAGATGAGACTTTTTGCTCCAGTAAGGATTTTTAGCTTCAGAAACCCTAAGGGTCAATCTCAATCTTAATCTGCTCACTTCAGACTAAAAGGCAATACGCTTGTTTTTGGTTTTTCTTAAAAGACACACTATAGTAAACACTATTTTATTTACTCCCTGAAGGCCATTGGAAGTATGCTTAGCACTGTTGAAGGATTTGCTGGTATTTTCCATATCCAGCGGTAGAATGCTTCCAGTGATTGGGAGAGGAGCGGAGTCTGGTAAGAGCTTCCCTTTCCCAGAGCTCTTTCTCCAGAGGGAAAAGGTAAGCAAACTGGAGAGACAGAGCATCAGGACCGCAAAAGGATCCGTTGAAGCCTCTCGTCTCACTCAGGCAACTATGAACTTCCATGCAAAGTTTTTCTAACGCTCCCTGCTATGGAATTTGTGCTTATTATGAGTAAATTGACCAGTCAGATAGATTTGCTATAGTGCCTTCTGAATAGACTTCAGTTCCCTGATAAATAAAAAGTGTCATTTACTCTTGTTCAATGTCTGACTCATCATTAACTTAAAGGTGAAGCCAACACTTCTGAGAAAATCCAGTCATACAATGCTGTAAAATGTTATGCTGTTGTTGTGTACTGTGGAGTCTATTCTCTCTCCTCCCAGTTACCTGTCAGGACAGAGGAATATTGCTCTTTATGCTCATCTAGACTGTAATCACTTAGTAGTCAGTAGTCTCAGGCTGTGGATGTGATGTTTTTTGGGGTCAAATGACCCATTCTCAGGGAACACCTGATTCATAACAGTAGGAAAATGACAGTTATAAAGTAGCGATGAGAATGATTTTATGGCTGGGGCAGGTCACCACAATATGAGGAACTGAATGAAAAAGTTGTGGCATTAGGAAGTTTGAGAAACACTGCCTTAAATTGTCAATTTTTTCACATGGAATAGCTGAATAGATTCAAACTACCTGTCTTTCCCTGATAAACGAATGACTTTTGGATTAGCTACTGAGTGATTAACCATTGCACCACCAGAGCTCCTTCTGTAGGAGTGTTGTGTGTGTGTGTGTGATTGGATTCTGATGCACAATGACCCTAGGGGATAGAGGATCACTGTTGCATGTAGTTTCCAAGATCATAAATCCTTACAAGAACAATTACCACAGCTTTCTCCTATTGAGTGGCTGATGTGTTTGGATCAAAGATTTTTTGGTTGGCAGTCAAAGGCTTAACCAGGGCCTATGGAGCACTTCTATTTGGCATAAGTCTGAAAAGAATCCATACAAATTAATTTTCTTCTCTAACTCATCTTGTTTTCCTATCCATGGCTCCCCAATGCAGATTTTCATTGAATTCTTATAGAGTTGGACCCAATGAGTGCTATTTGTCAAACAATTATATTCTTTCTTTTCCATTTCTTTTTAATAACACCTTTGTTGATATACATTACACAATCCAATATATCTAGTCACATATAATTCTCAAATCTGTTCTTCAGCCTCCTTGAGAGGAATTATACAGCCATCAATGTTATCTGCTCTCTATCCTCTTCCCCCCTTCCCATACCTGGGAATCATTATACCTGTTACTGTTTCTGAGGGTTACCATCATGTAGCAAACAACCATAAATACTTCTGCTTAAATAGTGAGCGGTTGGAATCCACTAGATGCACCATGAGAGAAACAATTGGAGATACACTTACACAAAGTCTACAGGCTAGCAAATACTATAAGTAAATTCTACTCCATTCTATAGGATCATTATCAGTTGTAACTGACTCAATGATATAACACATCTGTAGACTGGGCATAGACATTGGCAACTTTATAAAAGAAAGCCTACTTGTTGGATCCAATGTGCCACTAAGATTAAAAATGACTGAAATAAATGATTTGATTCAATCTTGCATACTCTGGGTTTTCACAGTAATGAGATGCTTGAAATTTTTATCTTTGAAAAATCAGTGTGTCCTAAACCTTGTGTATAAAAAATGTCCCACAGAGCTTTGGTTAAGAACACATTGTCTGGTGAAGGCAAAGTTGAGACTAGAGTCTATCCCTCTTAATTCTCAAAGTTTCCCTCCCAAGCAAAGCATTCTGGTCAGTTGGGTCACTCACCTTGACCGAGTGTGCATTGTGGTGCAGCATTTTGCTATTCTTCCTAGGTGGTGACTTCCAAAACAAAGAACAATTGAGCTAATAATTATACCATGAGGTGAATAAAGTAGGAGGTCAGGAGGTTTGATTTTATAACTTATCAAACTTGAGTGAACTCTGGCCTCCACGAACCCTTTATCAAGGGAGAGGGAGAAAAAGAGAGAGACAGAGAGAGAAAGAAAAAGGCAGATATATGATCCATATATTTCTTAACTTTAAATTTTATCTTTCAGATCATTTTATTGGGGGTTCTTACGGTTTTATAAAATCCCATACATCAATTGTTTCAAGCATATTTATACCTATTTTGCCATCATCATTTCCAAAATATTTTCTATTGAGTCCATGGTATAAGCTCCTCTTTCCCCCTTCCCTTATGAATTCTTGATCAATTATGTATTGTTATTATTTCATATCTTACCCTGGTCATTATTTCTGTTCACTCACATTTCTGTTATTCACCCCTTGAGATGGCTATATAGCCAACCTTGAAATGGGTTCCCTCTTTCTCCTCCTTCCCCCTCCCCAGCATCCTCCATAACCTCATCATATCACTATTTCCATTACTGTTCCTGAGAAGTATATCTGTCCTTAACTCCATGTGTCAAGAGTTCTTCTCTGTAATAATATGTGTTCTTCTGTCTAGTCACCTTTGCAAGGTAGAACGGAGTCATGGTATGGGTGGGGTTGGGGAAAGAGGAAGAATTCAGAAACTAGAGGAATTTTGTGTGATTTATCAGCGCTATATTTCACCTTGGTTGAATCATTCCTTCTTGATAACCATTCGGGGGGACGGGGGGCGGGGTATATTCAATTGTCTACAGATGGGCTTTGGGTCTCTACTCCAATGCCCCTTGTAGACATTGATATGGTTGTTTGTTTTGAATCTTTTGATATCTGATCTCTTCAACAACTCATGAGTACACAGGTTGGTGAACTTTTTCCAGTGGGCTTATTTGCTTCCCTGCTGTATGGCTGCTTGTTTAACTTCAAGCCATTAAGACCCCAGATGCTATATCTTTTGTTAGCCAGCCACTCTCTTCACCACATTTGCTTATGGACCCATTTTGTCTTCAAAGATTGTGCAGGGAGGTGAATATTAAAGAGTGCCAAGTTATCAGAACAAAGTGTTCTTGGGTTGAGTAGAGGTCCAAAGTCCTAGTGTTATCTTAATATTTAGCATATAAATATATGTACATTGGCCTCTATCCCTTTCATTGCAAATTAATATATTTACATATATGCTTGCCTATATATAGTTTTTC
>PVJH01045703.1:0-12254 GCA_004026705.1 Nesogale talazaci
TGCTTTTCTCATAGAACTAATCTAAGTCCTGTTGATTCTTTCTATTGTTTTCTTAGTTTTCTGTCTCATTTCTTTCTGCACTGATTTTTAGTGTTTTCTTCTGGTGATTGTGGACTTCTTTTCTATTTGTTTTATTTGTAAGATTTTGTCAAATGCTTTTTCTACCTGTGTCAAGATTTTTTTTTCTGTTAATGAGGTAAATTGCATACATTTAAAAATTTGACAGTATTTTACAGTAGAAATTTTGAAAGTTAGCTATGACTAATGAAGAGTAAAATGTTAATCTTGATGAAGTTTTTTTAAAAAGTCTTAAAGTGTCCCAAAAAATACATAAAAAACTAATGTATTTATAAGTAGACCTTTTCTTTCTTTCTTTCTTTCTTTCTTTTTTTTTTTTTTGTGGGCATCACTGCTCTCTGTTGGTGGGAGTAGGAGGCCCAGCCCCACTGCTGGAACTGAACCTCCGTCCCAGTGGGCCACAGTCCCGTGCACAACCACTACGCCACCGG
Organism: Nesogale talazaci; assembly: GCA_004026705.1. NCBI lineage: Eukaryota > Metazoa > Chordata > Mammalia > Afrosoricida > Tenrecidae > Nesogale > Nesogale talazaci. The sequence continues at coordinate 510 of PVJH01045703.1, forward strand.
GGCTCAGCCCCAATTAGACCTTTTCTATAAACAAAAATAGAATCATTCATAATAGAGAATGAAGATAGAATGTTACGAAGAGGAGAAACAAGATTAAATATGTGTAAATGAGGGTTTTCCTTTTAAAGAATACTTTTTTTATTTCCATAAGTGAGAGAAAGCCATAGAATACAAAAACATATATATATATATATATATATATATATATATAAAGGATACTTAACCTTCTGAAAGATTTCCCTTATGTCAGTATTAAAATCGAGTGCTTTTTCTGGCTGTATTACATGACTCCTGAAAAAACCCAACAGCAGTAGGAGAGGAGAGAGTATAGTGAGCCTGGAATTCACATAATTGAGAAAGAGATCAATGTCAAAGCTGCTTCTAGTCTTTTATATTCATCTTTAACCATCCTTTTGGTTCTGTTATTCTATACACTTGGTGAATGTCTAGGTTTTGTTTTCTAGCATTAGTGGAAATCCTTGTATTCTTTTCAGCTATTTGTTAGGTAATGTGACTTCATATTATTCTGCAGCATATTTTGACTACAAAGATGAGTCTGGGTTCCCAAAGCCCCCATCTTACAATGTGGCCACCACACTGCCCAGTTACGATGAAGCAGAGAGATCCAAGGCAGAAGCCACCATCCCGCTGGTTCCTGGAAGAGTAAGTTTGACTTCACTTTTTACTTGATTTGTGGGGATTGAGTTTTTTCACTGCACATAAAACAATGGGGAGCATTTCCGCACACATCAGGTGGTTCACACAGGAGAGAAACCCTACAGATGTAATGAATGTGGGAAAATGTTCTCTCTAAAAATGCACCTTTGTGTGCATCAGAGAATTCATACAGGGGAGAAACCCTATGAATGTAGTAAGTGTGGGAAAGCTTTCACCCATAAGGGAACCCTCACGACACACCAGAGAGTGCACACCGGTGAGAAACCTTATGAATGTCATGAGTGTGGGAAAGCTTTTACCCGAAACGACTCTCTTGTGTCACACCATCGAATTCACACAGGAGAGAAGCCATATGAATGCAATGAATGCGGGAAAACATTTTCCATAAAGACATACCTCATTTCGCATGAGAGAATTCACACAGGAGAGAAGCCGTATGAATGCCATGTATGTGGGAAAGCTTTTGCCTAAAGTTCAAATCTCAAAGCACACCTAAACATTCATACAGTTGTGAAAGCACACAGATAATGAAAACGGGAAAACCTGTTAGAAACCAGGATTCACACATGGAAAAAAAACAATGAATCGCTTGGGTGTGGGGAAGATGTTAATGATAATTCCACCCTCAGAAACCATTGGCTAGTCCAAATGGAATAAAACCTTTGGGTGCAATAAATTTAGGAGGATTTCTGTTTGTAGGGCAGGTTTTTTAATTCACCCAAGAGAAAAACCTTTTTCCTTTAAGTCACCTTATTAGATAACTCACATAAGGGGAAAACCCACATCATGTAGTCCAACAACTTGTACTGTAAGCATACCCTTTTATTTTTGGCTTGTATCTATTCTAGAATTATCAGTCCTCAACTCCAGATATACCGGGTGACTGCTGTTGTCTTAGACATGCTATATATAGGCCACATCCATGGGAAGGAAACTTCATACATCCATAGAATAGCGTGTCTTAAATTCAGTTTGGCAGACCATATGGTGAAAGAGCCTAAAGTTCATCAGTACACGTCAAGAACTTCAATTAGCTTTTTTTAAAATCAAAATATGCCTGTGTTCTATATAGGTGGTGAAAATTTGATGCTTAACTGTTTTATTGTTTAAACATCTGTAGGGTGGGCTTAAGCCCTTTGATTACATTGAATGAGAACTGGGCCAATCATATATTAGTAAACTCCTACAAGAAAGTTACCTTAGCCACTATTGCCCTAACAACGACGACAGTGGATTTTAAGTTGTCCTCAATGCTGGAAGTTGGTACTATGAGGAGGTCCTTATATGTCATATATACAAATCTGTCTGCTTTTGTCCATGGAAAATCCTTAGAAGAATCATTTTTGGAATAAAGTTTAACCATTAAAAAAAAAATGGGGAGCAATATAAGTGGCCAGATGATCCCCTCATTTTCCTTGTATTTCTACCAGCACCACCTTCTCAAGTCTCTTAAAATAGTTAAAATGACTTTAAGCAGGCAGTTTTAATTTTGCCTTGATTCTGTGATACTTAATATTTTAGTGCTATGTCAATGGCCTTAGATCTATGTAGAGAAAAAGATGTCGATGCAATTTCATAAAGTGTATAGACACTAAAAGGGACCTTAAAAGCCATCTGGATCAGTTTCCCAGAGAGGGCCATACCGCCCCCTGGTGGGTGCTGCACTGACTCAGACTCACTCCATGCATTCATGCTGACTCCGTGTGACCCTTTAGAACAGGGTAGAACTACCAATGTGAGTTTCCAAGTTAAACTTTTTTTTTTGGGGGGGGGGGGGGGGGCGGGCATCATTGCTCTCTGGTGGTGGGAGTAGGACAATTTAAACTTTTTATGGGCTTAGAAGCCCCATGTTTCTGCTATGGAGCAGCTAGTCGTTTTGACCTGCTGACCTTGCAGTTAGCAGCCCAACACTAACCACCGTGCTACCAGGGCTCCAAAGGATTAACTCCGGAGAACTGCAAAAGCAGATGTCACTTTTCATGGTTTGTGGCATAGACTGGAGTATAAAAGGTCCTAATTGCGAGGGTGGTGCTAAAAAAAAGCAGGAAGCCAAATGAGACCTCGTTTCAGAGCAGGCACTTGGAAGCCTAGTGAGCTATGGGGACAGGGATACGATCGTGTCTGGGCTATACTGTAAACCACTCACAGGTCATGGCTTCTGACTTGTAAGGGAGGTCAGTGTGACTTCATAAACACTGACCCAAGTTGGAGTTATGAAAAAAAGCAGGACTTTGGGCCTTGGGGCATAGGGAGGATGGGGCATAAGATGCAGTCTTCAGGAAAGTGGGGAAATCAAAGGTTCAAATTCCTAGTTTTCAACAGGAAGTGAGTGTGAAAGAGAAGCCCAAGAAGATAATCTGGAAAGTATGATGCCATATGCCCCAGATGTCCCCCAGCTTTAAAGTAGTGGCTTCTGTACAGTCCACACTTGTTCCAAGAGGTGGTATCCCCAAATCACTGCCAACAGACCTCAAGGTTTATGAGCCATTCTGACCCTACCTTAGCTGACCCTACCTTAATGTATGTTCAGTTCTTGTGGGTGCCAGAAAGAGACTAAGGAACTTTGGAGCTAAATTCCTTCCTCTAGGAGTTATTGTTTAGGACAAAACAGTCATTGCTACCATGTGTGGAAAGCATACAGCATGCCTTCATCCCTCCTTGTGGCTTTTATATATACTTTTCCCATTGAAGGTAGAAATGGTACCCTCATTTGACAGCCATAAAATTGGAAGCTCAGTGAGATTAAGCAATTTGCATAAAGTCATGTAACTAAAAAGGTGCAGAAATAAGGCATACTCGGATCTCCCAGGCTCTAGTCCTTGTATATTTTATTATGCTAGAGTATTTTCTTATACAAGGTGTTGTGGGTTTTTTTTGGTTTTTTTTTTGCATTGTGTAGGTAGAAAACATTTCATTGTAAGGCACAATTTCTACCATTTATTTTAGAAGTTTAAAAAACCTAGGAATGAAAGGCCCACAAGTGTCCATTTCTAACCAATACAAAACCACCGGACCAAAAGAGATCCTTATGTAACTGCGCTGACATAGGTAAATCTGCAACAACAATAAAAAGCAATATGTGAGCTATATGAGGAACTCTAAAAAGTTTATGGAAATTTGAATTAAAAGATCATGAAATTTGGCTGAGCCCTGGTGGCCTTGTGGTTGTGTGCGGGACTGTGACCCACAGGGTTGACAGTTCAAATCCAGCAGCAGCTCTCCAGGAGCAAGGCTGGATCTCCTACTACCACCAGGGCAGTGATGTCACACAAACAAACAAAAAAAATCAAATTTTCCTCAAATATTTTGAGGCACCCGCATAGCAAGTATATATATGCGTAAACATGCGTACATGTGCACATATGTATATAGATGGGTATATGTGTGTCCGTGTGTGTGTCCGTGTGTGTAGATCACATGGTGGGGTAGGGGGAAACAGGGATAGTTCTGGGATACTACATATATATATAACCAAATTCCTTGCAGGATTGGTTTTTAGGATCTAAAAGCTTAGGGCCATAGTCTCAAAGAACAACAACTCCGTCTATTGGCATTATATAGTTAAATAATGTCTGAAGTCTTAAAAGCTTGCAAACAGCCATCTAAGACATAGCATTTAGTTTGGAGGACTATTTCTCTGAAGAAAAAGAGACAAAGACTAAAAGACCCTAATCTACAGGTTGGCAATTCACAAGAACCAAGGTCTCATGCATGGGTTTGGATTTATGGCAGATCCAACCCCACAGTGTCCCATGCCAGAGCAAACGGTAACCCTCAACCATTGCCTGGCTTTACCCCGTGGGCTTCAGGCACTGAAGTGGGTTGCACAGTGGAAAAAATAAAAAAAGAACCACTGATACAGAAGAACTAGATACTGCGAGTAGCTATTCTAATCCAGGTCACATTGAGTGGATATGAATTAAAAGGGGTAGAAAATGTGGAGGATTGCAATGTCTTTAAAAACAATAACAAGATAATACAAAAATAAAAACAGCAACAAAGGAAACAAAATTTCCAGACTAGTTGAGACTAGAGGACTCCCTGAGAATGTTGCTCTGAGGTGATACTCTCTTAAACCTTGAACTGAAATTATCCCTTTTTAGCTTAATAACAGATTGGCTCACAGAGTAAAGAGTATTGTCCGTGAGTACTATGCTTCTTTAAAAACAATTAAATGCTGGACCTAAAGAACTGTGACTTTTTACACAGTCGAGGAAGATGAGACTTGAAGCAAGTGAAGCGTTTTTGGGTTGTTTTGTTTTGGGGGGGAGGGGGTATCACTGCTGTGTTAGTCCGAGCAGACTAGAGGAACAAATTTCATAGACACGCACATGGATATAAGGAAAGGGTTTATATACAAAAGGAATGTGACACTAAGAAGGCATCCCAATCCAGTCCAGTACAAAGTCATAAGTCTGATATTAACCCATATGCCCAAAATCAGTCTACAAAGTCTCCTTCCGACTCACGAAGTCACAGGTCAGTGGGTGCAGATTTCTGGTGCTGGCAGGGGTCTCCCCATGGCTCATCATTTCCAGGTCTCAGGGTCTATCAACAGCATACCGCTCCAGCTTCAGAGATCCGGCTCCATCAGGGCAAAGTCGTGTGGTCTCTCCGCCAGCTCCTCTAGCTTTTCAGACGCTGCCATCTTGTCATTTCCGGGACTCATCACCCCTGAGACTAACTCCCAACAACTGGGGAAGATAGCTTCTCATCTTCATGAGGGAAATATCGCGAGATTTCCCCAAAGTCTCAGGAGAAAGCCATGCCCACATAGAGACCTCATTGGCTACTCAATGGCTATCTCCAGATTAACAGGCTAGACTCCACCCCTACGTTTCAATCATAAAATTAACATAAGCACATAACTGCTACAACTGCCCTCCGGTGAGCGTGGGAGGCCCAGCCTTGGTCCTGCAGATCTGCTGCTGGATTTGAACCTCCAAGCCAGTGGATCACAGTCCCATACTCAACCACTATGCCACCAGGGCTCAGTCCCAATGGAGCGTTTTGATGGATTAAAAAGTATTCGAGCAGAAAAACCCAGAAAGCAAGGATAAATTCATTCAGATGTAGGGCCAGGTCTATGGAGTTAAAATTGTTTTGTGAAGAGAAACAAGATAATGTGGCCAGAACTGCAAGTTATAGAGGTTTTGGAATGCTAGACTGAGGTCTTTGGACTTAAAATGCAAATTGAGAAAGTTCTTTGAAATTTTTGTTAAATTTTGATGAGACTAGTGTGGTATTTGAGAAACATTAACCTACCACACACCAGGGCACCTTAAGTATCCTAAAGGACTGAGTTAAATGGTTCTAATAGACTTCTGAGGCCTTAAATCTTTACAGGGGCCAACAGCTTACTTTTTCTCCCACAGAGCAGCTGGTGAGCTTGAACTTTCAATTCATATACTGGTACTTAACCTACTGTGCCTCCAGGGCTCTTTCAGTATCTCAGTACATACCTGTAACTTTAAAAGGTAGGCTACCCACTATTGCTGAAGACAAATGTGTGCATAAGCAAAAGTGGTGAAGAAAGCTGATGGTGCGCAGCTATCAAAAGATATAGTGTCCGGGTTCTTAAAGGATTGAAGGTAAACAAGCAGCCATCGAACTCAGAAGCAACAAAGCCTGCATGAAAGAAGCACACCAGCCTGTGTGACCACGAGGTGTCGAAGGGATCATGTATCAGGCATCAAAGAACTAAAAATTATATCATTGTAAATGAGGGAAATACAGATTGGGGAGCCAAAGCCTATCTGTAGGTAATGGGACATCCCTTTATAGAAGGGTTGTGGGGAGGAGACGAGCCAGTTAGGGTGCAGTGTAGCAATGATGAAGCAACTTACCTCTAGGTCTTCAATGCTTCTCTCCCCTCCCCCCATCATGATCCCAATTCTACCTTATAAATCCGGATAGACAAGAGAATGTACACTGCTACAGATAGGAGCCAGAAGCAGGGAATCCAGGACAGATGATCCCTTCAGGACCAGTGGTGAGAGTGATGATACCAGGAGAGTGGGGGGAAGGTGGAATAGAAAGGGGGATCTGATTATAAGGATCTACATATAGCCTTCTCTCTGGCGTACAGACAGTGGGGAAGTGGGTGAAGGGAGTCATTGGACCGTGTAAGATATGACAAAATAATAATAGTTTATAAATCATCAAAGGCTCATGAAGGAAGGGGGATCGGGAAAGGAGGGGGGAAATGAAGAGCTGATACGAAAGACTTTAAGTAGAAAGCAAATGTTTTGAGAATGATGACAGCAACAAATGCACAAATGTGCTTGACATATAATGTATGTATATATGCATTGTGATAGGAGTTGTATGAGCCCCCAATTAAATAATTTTTTTAAAAAGGATAGACCACATATGTTGGTACCTATGTTAAGACTATATTCCTTCCAGACTTTGAATTTTTAGTATCAAAGTAGGATGAAAGAATGGAAAGAATTCTATCTGCCAGTGAAATGAGAAGTGAGATGATTACAGACTTAGGTGCCAAGAGAAATATGTTGTTTTAGGATAGATTTTCTAGCGAAGTAAAACCAGTGACATTTATATGTGTATATATAAAGAAAGAAGTTTATGTAATTCACAGTTGTAGAAGTGGTTAAATGCAGCTTGATTCCTGTCCATGTGTCTGATGTTAATCTAGAGCAGCGGTTCTCAACCCCCTTTCCTAGGGGTCGCCAATTCATAACAGTAGTAAAATTACCATTATAAAATAGCAACAGAAATAATTTTATGGTGGGGTTGAGGGTGGGCAGTCACCACATTGTGAGGAGTTGTATTAAAGGGTCACGGTGTTAGGAAGATTGAGAACCACTGATCTCAAGACTTTTCCTGACTCATGTGGCTGCCTGTGCTGGGAAACTAGGAAGCAAGAAAATGAGTCGAGAGCCCAACCTGGAAGATCGTGGCTGGTAGATGCAAGAGACTAGTGGATCTGAGATGATGGCAGCTGCTGCTAGCTCTCAGAGTTGGCAGGCAATGTCAAAGGCTGCTGGCTAGAGTCCCAAGAAACCGGATGCAGGATGCAGACCAACAAGAGGAGGAAGAGGGAGGGGGTTCTTTACAGTGTCTCTTTTATGGGTGTCAAATAAGCTGCACTCTCAAGGAGATATCATCAGGCTGTTACCTGAGAGAGAGATTGCCTTGCTTGGCAGGGGAGTCTGGAGTTGCTGACATTTTGTTAGGTCCAAACCGCTGAGAATCCTGGCCCAGCTAGGACACTGGTAATAATTTCTTTTCTAAGAATTAAGGCCAGACTAGTTTGAAGGAGTTGGAGGTGGAAGATGTCCCAAAGCCCAATTCTTCTAATTTGCTACCCTCTCCACTTCCCGTCCCCTCTCCTCGTATATCCCCTCACATGCCTTGGTTCTGCAGTTCACTGTAGTGCCCCTTAGAAACTCGTGAAACTTTGAGAAAGTGTCTCATATGGTGGGTGAGTGTTGTTTGGTTCAAAATTGAGGGTCAGGCAGATGCGAGTCAAATGCAGGATCCAGGCCCACAAACCAAAATGTCCAAAAGCCACTTCGAGTCTTCTTACCAAAGTTCAGTCAGGAAAATAGAAGTCTGGCTTTCTGAGAAAGATGTGTAGTAGAACCAGCATTTTATGACTTTTCAAAAATAGTGTCTTTTTAAAAATCATGCCTTCTACTAAAGGTCATAAAGATACTCTGGAGGAAACAGAGGGTATGCCTCAGCCCACATCCGCAACCAAGGGCAGGTCTCGGCCCATCAGCTTAAGTGAGAGAATGTCCTCCAAAATAAGACCATGGCCCCAAATGGCTACAGCCCAGACCACAATGTATCATACAAGGAACCATGGCCAGCAGGGCTGTATTAATTGACGACCATGCAAACACTGAGCCTGACTATTACACAAGCTTATGGAGTTGTGCAGCGGACATACCCGTATACTCTTCTTGGACAGCTCTGGTGCCCTTTCTTTCCGTTTAGTCCTAGGACGTACTTGGACTCATCAGTTTTATCTCCTTAATATGGACCCTGGATTACTAATATTCTAGAGTTCAAATCAAATGTGTAAATAGTGAATAGTTCTTTGTGGATCGTTTCCTTTTGAAGTTGTTAAAGAATTTCAGGTTATAATATGAAAAACCCCTTCTGTCTAGAAAGCTACAGGAATAGAAGAAAGATTGGTTTTTCTTTCGTTGTTCTTTTGCTTATGAGGCAAAATTACGTCAGTTTTTAACGTGTATTGAGCCGTAATGCTCACAGTTTGACTTGGTTTTTCTCATTTGGACCTCTTGATTGCTCCCCCACCCCCTCCTTTTGGATGTCTTTCCCTTGCTTAGAAGTACTACTGATGCATTTGCTTTATCCTTTGTCGTTTCATTCAGGATGAAGACTTTGTGGGCCGGGATGATTTTGATGATGCTGACCAGCTGAGGATAGGCAATGATGGGATTTTCATGTTAACATTTTTCAGTAAGTATGGACACATAGCAGACCCACATTCCATAGACCAGAGAGCTTTGGTTTATGGGTGGATCTGACTAAAATGAGTGGTGGAGCTAGTATATTAGTACAGGGTATTTATTTGGTTCCCTTTTCTGGGTGCTTAGAGTTTAGTATGTTTTGGGGGGGGGGGGGCTGATCACTGCGCTCTGGAGATAGTAGGAGGCCCAGCCTTGCTCCTGGAGAGCTGCTGCTGGATTTGAACCGCCAACCCAGTGGACCGCAGTCCCGCACACAACCACTACGCCATCGGGGCTCAGCCCAAGTTTAGTATGTTTTATATCTTACCATCTATCCCTTCTTTGCATCTTCTATAAGGAGGCTTCTAAATATTTGTAGAAAAATTCCACTGTCTTTTTAATTCTTTTCCATGAAGAACTTTTTGAAGCCCCCTAATATTTCCAAGAGTATTGGTGGAAGATGTGATTAAAGCACTTCTGGGTTGTGGGGTTTTCTCCTGAGCTAACCCTCTTCTTGTAGATCAGCAAGCTCCCTTAGTGCTAACCCTGTTCAGACCTGGCCTGTGGAATTAGAATGAAATGACTTGCTCTGATGGATTTGATACAGCGAACATCCTTTCTCTGACAGATCAAAGCCAGCCTCTTTTCCCCTTGGTATTATTTCCATTTGTCTTTTGTGGTGACTAACTCAGAAGTGGACCACCATTTCTTTTTATGTGCTGGGTTATGTGCTGTGTTACAATAAAATGGTTTCTTCCAAGAACATGCAGTACTTTTCATTGTGATGTATAAAGCTATCCGAGTACATAGGAGCAGGAGGATGAATGGCTTGAGTCAGATTATTTGGGGGCACTGACTTAGTGCTCCAGGCATTTATCACACCCTGTAAAGGTGAGTCAACTTGATGGATGTTAAGTCATACAGTGTACAGTGTGTGAACGTTGCATTTTTGAAAGAAGGACTAGGAATTGACTGCGTAGTCTAATGTATTCAGAGAGGGTGGGTGGGGGAGATGGAGGGAATAGCAGTCTCTTCAGGAAAGTAATTTAAGCGGAAGCAAGTAGAACAGGCTCGTCTGCTCCTTTGGTGTAGGCCATGTCCGATAGCGTTTTCCTCTCTTTACACAGTGGCATTCCTCTTTAACTGGATTGGATTTTTCCTGTCTTTCTGCCTGACCACTTCAGCTGCGGGAAGGTATGGGGCCATTTCAGGATTTGGTCTCTCGCTCATTAAGTGGATCCTGATTGTCAGGGTAAGTTGTACAACAGAAACACGATTGCAAAGAGATGAGATTGCAAAGAGATGATACTTAGAATAATTTTGAATATTTGAGTTTTCATTTGTGTGGGTGGTTTGGGGTGGTTCTTTTCCTTGTGTGGTTGGTTATGTCAACATTTTAAATGTGAATTTTGGTTGGTTTCTGCTCTAATTTCATGGCAAAGTTGAACCAAAATCAGTTGTAATTAAGTTCATGGGCACAACTTTCATAGTCAAATCTGGTGAATATTAGTCATTTGCCAGCTGCCTCAGTATTTTAATGCTTATAACATGATAATATATATGTTAGTTATTTTTAAAGGATCTCCTTCATCTCGCATCAAAAGTGGGTATTCCGCTCATTGATGTCACTTTACGTTTTTACTCGCGCTTTCTTCTTCCCTTCTTCCCTCTCTTTCTTCCAGAATTGCTTATATTGTCAGTATCATTGGTTATGCCAAAATGTTCAAAGATTTTTAAACATTTTAGCTCCTACTACCACATTAGGTGTCTTGCCCTCTGAAGTCAACAGAAAAAGGTCTTCAGTGGTTAAGAGTTACCAGCTAGAAAAATTTCATGACATTATTTCAAATTGTAAAGCGCTAATCTCTTAAAGTACCTTTGCTAGCAGATAAATTTATTGCTCTTAATTTTATAGACAAAGCTAATTTACATATCATAAATTGGCTTTCTTAATTCATTAATGCTTTGCAATTTTGCATTGAAATTTTTCTTTTTTGGGGGTGGGGGGAGGCATCACTGCGCTCAGGTGGTGGGAGTAGGAGGCCCAGCCTTTGCTCTGTGGAGCTGGAATCCAACCTCCATCCCAGTGGGCCGCACAACCACTACGCCACTACGCCAATGGGCCTCAGCCCCTATGCATTAAAATTTTTCAAAGCAGTTCTTTATTTATTCCTAAGCATTGGTAACATTTTTAGGATCTCAGATTTGTTTGAGAATATAATGAAAACTGGAGACTTTCCCCACAAAGAGACACTATGTATGTACATATTTTAAGACCCGTATGTATATATTTTAAGACACAGGCCCTCAAGAGCTCTGTCATCCCCTCTCTGAATCTTGTGTTATTTTACCAAGAAATAACATTCAATCTTAGCTCTGGGTAACAGAAAGTTTAGCTCAAAATAGCTTATAAAACAGCAAGGACAATTCCTTATCTCCCATAATACCAAGTTTCATGTGCACCCGCTGTGGAGTTAGTTAGGTAGGTCTGTGGCTTGATAATGTTGTCAGGAGCCCCAGACATTTCTGCTGTCAGGTGCTGAACACCCCTTCCTCATGGTCAAAAGCTGTTTCAGGCATTACATCAAAACAGGACAGTGCCTTACCAAAAAAAAAAAAAAAA
>PVJH01045704.1:0-12244 GCA_004026705.1 Nesogale talazaci
CGACTTGAGACCTTGCTATCGGTTCCTCATTTTTCTCCCTCCCTCCCTCCCTCCCACCCCCCCTCCCTCATGAACCCTTGATCATTTAGAAATTACTATTATTTTTTCATGTCTTACACAGTCCAACGTCTCCCTTCACCCACCTTTCTGTTGTCTGTTCCCCTGGGAGGAGGCTATATGTAAATCCTTGTAATCGGTTCCCCCTTTCTACCTCACCTTCCCTCCACCCTCCCAGTATCGCCACTCTCACCCCTGGTCCTGAAGGGGTCATCTGTCCTGGATTCCCTGTGTTTCCAGTTTCTTTCTATACCAGTGTACATTCACTGGTCTAGCCAGATTTGTAAGGTAGACTTGGGATAGTGATAGTTGGGTGGGGGGGGGGGGAAGCCTTAAAGAACTAGAGGAGGCTGAGCCCCAGTGGTGTAGTGGTTGTGTGGGAACTGCAGCCCACTGGGATGGAGGTTCAATTCCAGCTCCACAGGAGCAAAGGCTGGGCCTCCTACTCCCACCACCAGAGGGCAATGATGCCCAAAAATAAAAAAAAAAAGAACTGGAGGAAAGTTGTTTGTTTCATCATTGCTACACTGCACCCTGACTGGCTCATTTCCTCCCCGAGACCCTTCTGCAAGGGAATGTCCAGTTGCCCTCAGATGGGCTTTGGATCCCCGGTCCACACTCCCCCTCTTCACCATGATATGAATTTTGGTTCTTTGATGTCTGATCCCTGCTCCCTTTGACACCTCTTGGTCACCCAGACTGGTGTGCTTCTTCCATGTGGGCTTTGTTGCTTCTCAGCTAGATGGCCTCCCCACGACATCTCTGAAGTCTCCCTTGTAGTTTGAACGGAGGTGTGCGGTAACGGCCCTCAGCATACTAGAAAACCAAGGTGTTGCTCCATTGTGTCCTGTGAGCAGACACCTGGGGTGCCTATGAATTGCACCCCCATAAAAAATACAAAAGTCTCGGTGACCTGTTGGGTCTTTGGATGCGTTTCTGCTGTTCTTAGCTCATGGATGGGCAAGGGGGACCCTCCTGGGGAGCTTTCTGCTTGAGAGATGGAACCCTCGGTTGGGTGCGGCCCCACAAGACGAGTCTTGATAAATCTGCCCATCAGAGTCAAGGTTCTAAAGAAACAGAACCAGGGACATCTGTGAAGGAATTGACTCATGTGATTGTTGGGGATGGGGGGCGGTGGAGGGGGCGCTGGCAAGCCCCAATTCTTAAGGACAATCTGTTGGTTGAGGTCCCTGCAGAATCTTGTTCCCCCAAGTGGGAAGTTCAGGCTATGAGAAGAGGAAAGGATGAGGGAGTTCTGTTAAAATGCCTCCGTGGTCATTTTAGTAGCTGGAGAGAGAACAGACCCTAGTGAAAAAGCTTCTCTTTTTGTTGTTGTCATGTGAGGTTCTCGACAGATTGGGTGAGGCCCACCCACGTGGTGGCGGGTAATCTGCTTTACTGAAGCCCAGCTGCCTTAATCCCAGGGGACGACTCCAACGGCAGCATGTCACACGGTGATGCTGAGAGCCGTGTCCCCAGTAACTCAAATCCCAGCCAAGGCCAGTCAGGATGGACAGGTGTGTAAGGGAACTCCCAGGCTGAGACCGTCCGCGGAGGAAGGAGGGCCCCGGAATCCACTTCCACAGCTAGTCAACGAAGACCGTTCCATGGATCCCAACAGAACGGCACCCCGCTCGGCTCGCATGCTCTGGGCCCGTCACCAGTAAGGGCCAATCCTTGGGGGAGGGGAGGAGATTGCGTTTGGAGCAGCAGAGGTTGGCGGAGGCCCCGGATGAGTAGATTGACACAGCAGCCCCGGGTTCGGGCTCACACACTCTGGGCGGACGATCGAGGACCAGCAGCAGTCTCCTCCCATTGTAGCCACGGTCAGCTTGACTCGTCCTAGTGACCCACTCGTGCAATACACGTTGGTATGCGTGTTCGTCGGAGTTGACCCGAGAGACAGATCCAGAGACGCTCATGTGTGTGCAAGAGAAAACTTAGAACAAAGAGTAATTAGAATCCCGGCCTAGTCCACAGCAAGCCCATAAGTCCGACACCAATCGATACTTTCCTCTTCAGACGCACGAAACACATGCAGTGATGCCGAATGCAGGAAGATCCCGGGCCAGGGGGTGGGAAGTCTTGTGGCTCCAGTGGCCGTGGAAGCATCTCAGCGCTGGCGTGGGTCTCCACGTGCCTCCTCCAGCACCAGGACTCTGGCTCCATCAGAGTAGCTGCATCTGGCTTGCCTTCAGCAACGTCTCACACCAAGTGTGTGTGTCCCGCCTCCTGGGAGGAAGGCAGGAGTTCCCAGAATTCTCAGGAGAAGGCCATGCCCACACAGAGGCCTCCTTGGCTGTGACCTGATTGACAGTCTAGACTCCACCCCTTTGCTCAAGTCGATAGGAGATGATGTCACGACCACAGTATGTTAACCCACAGGTCAACAGTGCAAAACCACCCGTCTCCCCAAAGGGAGAAAGTGAGGCTTCCTCTTTCTGTAGAGGCTTGCAGCCTCAGGGACCCCCGGGGCCAGTTCTACGCTGTCCTGCAGGGAGGCTCTGGGTCAGGATCAACTCCGTGACAGCGCCCTGACTGTAGTCACTCACCCCTCAGCTAATTCATAAAGGTCTCGAGACTGGAACTGGACCAAACACGTGGGCACCACAGCCGGGCCAAGGTGACGCGTGAAACTGACCATCACGTCGCCCAAGAGAAAGCACCTCATTGTGGGAAAAACAAGCCCCAAGATGACCTTACTGGTGAGGAGGGGAAGAGGGAGCAGACCTTGGTGCCCAGCAACAAGGAAGACAGACAAACCACAGGCACTGCGGTCCAGCTCAGGCCGACGCACAGCGAGGGATCCCTGCCCCTGGGAGTCCCCAAGACTGCGGCAGTTCTTGGGAGTAGAAAGCCTGCTCTTTATTCCTGGGAGAAGCTGGTGGTCTCGAACCGCCGACCTTGTCCCTCGCAGCCCAACGCGTCACCCAGACACTGCCGGAGCCCTGGAGCTCCTTTCCAGAGCAGGGAAGAAGAAAGTCCAGTCTGAAGGGTTCTTGGAGAAAAAAGACAGAGGAGGGTGCCCCATGCTATTTGTGGACAGGTGGAATTTCCCCACAAACTTTGAACTCTGACCCTGTGTATGTTCTAACCTGGATCTGACACACAGCCGCATGATTGGCGGACAAGGCGGTGGTGCTCTTTCACTCGGTGCTCCTGTTAAAAAAACAAAGCAAAAAACAGACACACGCGGGGCAGTATTTTCTTATTTCCACTGGGTTACTATGAACCTCAAACTGCTGTTTTTTGAGTCAATCTTGACTCATCGCCCCCCCCTGCGGGGCAGAGTAGAACTACTGCTCACACGCCCAGCGCTGTCGGTCTTTCTGGGAGCTGACTCCACACCTTTCTGCCACAGAGGGGCCGGTGGGCTCGAACCGCCCATCTTCCGGTTAGCTAAGCTGAGCCCTTCACCTCTGAGCTACCCAGGAGGAGTCAACGTGTTTCCTCTGGAAAGTGGAGGCTGGAGCGTGGTCAGAGGCGGCACAGTTCTGTTTTGTGTTTGGATTTTAGACGAAGGAAATGCCTTCGTGCATTAGGATGGGATTGATCCTTAGTGACGAATGCTGACGCTCGTGGCCGTCAGTGTCGCGGAATTGTGCCAAGGGGCCTCAAAATGTTTCTGGGAAGATCCCAGTCTCTTAATTCCACTCTTCCTCAGATTTTTGAATCAACCCCCCCACCCCCCACCACACGTGTCAAAGACGTCCAACGGGCAGATTTTCTTGCCACAAACACACAGACGGGGAATGAGCAGATGCGTGGACTTCTTCGTAGAACCACCACCCCTTGGATGAAAGACAGAGAAGCTTTCGCTCAAACCTATGAAGACGCCCAAGACAGAAAGGACCCACGTGGTGATGATGTGGTCGGAGGGAAAGAAACCCCAAACCACCAGATGCCTTTGTCCTCCGACGGAGGAAGACAGCGCTTTCTCATCCCGTCCAGAGCTTCCGTCTCAGAAGCCCTGTGAGCCGGCCTCCATGGCCGGTACTGTGGTTTGGCAATTTTCGGCTCCTTTCCCCTCCCAGGTAGGACCAGACGGGGATGTTGAGACCAAACGTGGCCTCCTTGGTCTGGTTGTGGAGACGAGGCCGATGACCCAGTCAGTAGGGTAAGCACAGGCTGCTGTGTGCTTGCTTGTGAAGCCGTCGTAAAAAACTTCACCTGGGTTCATCCCAACTGGTGAAGAGTGTCGTGTCAGGGCTCTCCCACAGCAGAGACACGCCCTGTGAACCTGATTGCGGAAAGAGAAGTAAGCACACAGGCTGGCTGCTTACCTGGCTGACGGGGCCCTCCATCCCTCCAAATCTGAGGACTCAGAGGGCCTGGGGGGTTGGGAGCGTGCCCCCAGAGGCCGAGAAACAGAAGCTCCTGTGAGACTGTTGCCCCGCAGTGAGTCAGGAGGCATATGCAAGCCCTGCTTACCCAGCACACCAACGCTCTGCTGCGGGCACCTTTGTGAAGGTGACCTTGTTTAGTCCGGAGGAGCCTGAGATACGAGTTTTCTCGTCCCTGTAGACAGCTGAGGAATCTGCCCCCAGGGGAACCCTGGCAGGAAGGGACCTTTGGGATCCTCAGTTAGGAAAGAGGGAGCCCTGTGCTCTGTCCTCTTGGAATGACTAATGAAAGGGTGTGGTCCAGGCTCCCAGGGGCAGCTGCCATAGTCCCTGGGGAAGGAGCTGGCCTGCCAGGTCGCCCCTGTCCCATCTCAGTCAGGAGGGCCTGACCACTGTCAGGAGGGACCTGGAGTTCCCTGCTCTCCCCGCTTGTTTCCAAAACGGGTCTTCACCCTGGTGGGGAGACTGGAACCGCGGGGTGTCCTGGGCGGCACCCTGGACCCTCTAGCAAACAAATGCTAGTCACGGCACCTCCAAACCATGCCCTGACTCCGACCCCCTTCTCAACATCTCCACCATCCCCTTCCTACTGTGACCGTAAAGTCGCCCCACTCCCAGGAGGGATCCTGTTGGAACAGCCCGGGCCCCCGAACAACTCCTTCCTGAACAATGGGCTCGCCGCAGAGCCCCAGAAGACAGACAAGGCTTTCTCTCTCCTCACGATGCTTCGTTGGGGTTTGGTACATATGTCACATCATTCCACATCTCGGTCACACCACCTCCAATTGTACAATTGCTACCACCGTCCGTTGCCAGACATTTTTTTTTTTTACGTGGACTCCTGGGCATCGCCTCCCTTTTATCTGCCCCCCCCCCCCGCCCCCGAAGAGCCCTGTATTCTGCTTGCCGTCCCTCTAAGTTCTTGATCCAGGCTTCATCGTCGTATACAGCTCGCTTCACGAGGGGGACGCATGAGGTTTTCTGGCCTCGTCCGGACACAGTGAGCATCTGGGAACCACAGTGGCAGCCCGGGTCCGTCCCAGCGGGCAGCTCACTGCGGGTCAGCGCCGACCTGCCTGACCTCCGTAGTGATCCCGCAGTACATGGGACCCCAGGGCCTTTACCTCTGACCGTCTCCTGGGTGTCCCCACTTGCGGGGTGGGCTGGACTCGGTCGTGGTTTCACCCGCTCCCCGGAATCCCTGAGTGGAGCCTCTTGGTCCCTGGGGCAGGGTCAGGCTGCAGACAGAGAGGCTTTGCACCCCTGTTCCCAGAATTACAATCTGGGAAACCCACAGGGGCAGGTGCTGGGAGTCAGAATCGGTATCTGATGTGACAGAGTCCTGGCTGCACAGTGGGTCACAAGGTCAGCAGGTCAAACCCACCTGCCACCCTGAGGGAGGAAGATGAGACTGTCTATGCCCATAAAGGTTTACAGCCTCGGAAACCCAGAGGTAGTTCTGCTCTATCCTGTAGGGTCTCTTTTTATGAGTCTGTTCCTGATGTTTGGGGCGTGGGGCCCCATGCATCATCACTTCTAGATGCAGGCTTTCTCCCCATAGCCCCCATCCTCCCCCCCCCCCAAGAAATTACTGTCTCAGCAAGGTTCATCCTGTGCCTCCCTTCCTGGGGGTCTTCAGTAGCTTCAAGGGCATTTTCTAAAGTCAGGAGAGGTGGCTTCTTCTTGGGGGGAAAGGGGGTCCTGTGATCCTTCCCCAGGGCTGGACCCCCATCTGTCTTTGAGAAAGCTCCAGGCCACAGTCTTGGGGGTGGGAGGACTGGGGCTAACTTCAGACCCCAATCTGCTGGATGGCCCTGGAGAAGGCCTGAGCCTGGGCTTCAGAACCAGGTCCAGCGTTTTCCGTGGACGCCTGGGGTGGGGGTGGGGGTGGGGGCTCTCCCTTCTCAGAGCCCTGGGAGGGGTCACAGGTTGTTTGTTCCATTCTCCTTCCTCTTCCTCTTTCCTGCCCTCCCACTTCCTAGTCCTCCTGAGAGTGTCCACTTAACGCCTGGCGACAGCTGGACCCGGTGTCTATTTTTAGTTTCCCTGAGTCTCGTGTCTTTCGTTCTCCCTGTGTGTTATTCGGGTAGACTAGAGAAACAAATTCATAGACACATATAGATATAAGGGAAAGGTTTATATACAAGAGGAATGGAACATTGAGATAGCACCCCAACCCAGTCCAGTCCAAGGTCATAAGTCCGATATTAGTCCATATGTTCGATACCCGTCCATAAAGTCTCCTTCTGACTCACAAAGCACATGCAATAACGCCAGGAAAATCACAGGCCAGTGGGTGCAGAGTCTTGTGTGTCCAGCGGCAGTAGAAGCTGTAGAAGCATCCCAATGCTGACAGGGCTCAGGGTCCATCAGCGGTATCCAGTGGTAGCAGAAGCATCTCAGCATTGGCAGGGATCTCCCCATGGCCTCCAAGCTTCTCAGCCCTGGCAGGAGTCTCCACGTGGCTTCTCCAGTCCCAGAGGTCTGGTTCCATCAGGGTAAGCCCATGTGGCTTCTCCTCTGGCTCCTCCAGTCTCCAGGACTCAGGGTCTATCAGCATACTGCCATGCTGTCTTGTCAGTAGACCATCTCCAAGAGACTGAGTCAAATCTCTCCCCTCCAATTGGGAAATACCGTGAGATTTTCCAGAATTCTCAGAGAAAGCCATGCCCACACAGAGGTCTCATTGGCTATCTCCAGATTGACAGGCTAGACTCCACTCTACACTCCCAGTGCTGAAATTGACAGATCTGTGATTGCCACACCATGTTCACTCGTGGCTGACCTGTTGGTGTGTGTACGTGTGTGTGTGCGCGCGCGCGCGCGCGCGCGTGTGTGTGTGTGAGAGAGAGAGAGAGAGAGAGAGAGCGCGCGAGATAATGAGCTTGTGCTAGGGTTCTTGTGTCCCCATTGCTGGCTGGCTCCTCCGTATAGGAAGCCCAGGGCAATTCCTTGAGCTGTTCCAGTCCTTCCAGGAGGCTATGACCCACCCACCTGGGTCAGCTGACCTCCAGGGCCAGGGTCATGTGGTGTAGAGGGCTTGAAGAGCGAAAGGTTTTCCTTCCCAGACACGGGAACCTGCCACGGGTGTCCACAGTGGCTCTTTGAGTGGTCGTGGTCCCCCAGAGAGAAGATCCTGGGGTTATGAGACCCGGTCAAGGCTGGGGGGCGTCAGAGAGTCCCAGGGTCAGTGCAGCCACAGTGGGTGCTCTCAGCCCCAGGCCTTTCCAGATCCAAGTGTTCTAAGGAGGCCATTCAGTGAGGCGGCGTCTTCCCGAGCCTTCTGGTCCCACGGTCTCTCGGGTTCAGCACCAAGCACACGGCTGTGGTGCAGACAATGTAGCACCCTGGGTGGGCCTGACATCCAAGACAGAGGCAGAAGGAGACCCTTCCTGCTTACCTCTTGCTTGGAGTTGAAATGCAAGAAGAAAACAAACAAACAAACGGAAAAGGGTCTCCTTGGGGAGCCTTCAGGGGTGGATGTCTTTGTGTGTGGGGTGTGTGTGTGTGTGTGTGTGTGTGTAGGGGCAGGGCCAGGGTGGAGGAGATGCTGGCCGCAGCCCCTGGAGGGACACTTGAGGTCACGTGTCTGTCCAGTCTCCTGTGGCCGGGTGTGGTAGGACATCTGCATTTTCTTGTTTCTGGTGCCCTCCCTCTACCTGCCAGCCTTCCTCCGTCCACTGGCAGCCTTGTGCTGGGCCAGGAAGGATGGGCGTGGCCTTGGCCTTGTTTGCTTCCTGGCATTTGAGAGCAGCTTGTCCCAGGGCCCTGGGAGGCTCCGCTGGGCCCTGGAGACATCTTTTCCTCTTGCCTGGCTGGCCTGACTTCATCTCCGGGCGGGTGAGGCTGGGACCTCTTGTCTCCCTTCCTTTCCTGGTGAGCAAGTCCCAGCGCATTCCAGGACCATCTCTGCCCTGAACACGCCCTTCCCCTGACCTCTGGTCCGCAGCAGCTGATGACCCACTTCACTTCTCAGCGCCCCCAAGCCCTCCCATCTCCCGTCACGGCCACTCTTGGCCACCCCCAGCCCAGGCCCACACTCCTGGTGTTACCCCAGCTTCTCCCCTGCTTCCTCATCCCCTGCTGGGCCCCGACTTCAGAATGCAGAGT
This sequence comes from Nesogale talazaci, assembly GCA_004026705.1. Taxonomy (NCBI): domain Eukaryota; kingdom Metazoa; phylum Chordata; class Mammalia; order Afrosoricida; family Tenrecidae; genus Nesogale; species Nesogale talazaci. The sequence continues at coordinate 8,511 of PVJH01045704.1, forward strand.
CCAGTGCCTGGCACGCCCACTGACCAGCCTCTCCGCCCATTCACAGCCTCTTGTCCACGGCAGTCCCCTCGAGGTAGCATTGCTGCCCCACCTCCGACCTCCCACGCATGGCTGGGCACACCCCCGTCCTGGCTGTCACTCACCTCGCTGTTCCTAATGGGCTTCCCGAGTCTAGGTTTTTCACAGAGGTGGAACCATGCCCTGGGAGGCCTTGTGTGACTGGCTGCTTTCACGCAACGTCTGATTTCCAAAGTGGCTCCTTGTGGGAGCGAGAATGAGAACCCCATCCCTTGTCATGGCTGAGTAAGATTCCCGTGAGCGTCCAAGCCACATCCGTTCTCCCCACCCCCCCAACCTGTGCGCATCTGGGTGGCAACCGCTGTTGAGAACACTTGAGCGCTGTTTCTATGTGGACCTGCACCCCACACTGCTCCTCTGATTCTCCCATGGGGGAAACCCTGCATTCCAGGGCAGAGACCTTTGTGCCCCGGACTCCTGGAGTGAGTCCTGACGTAGAATTGTAGGTTCTTAAATGTTTACTGAATGGAGGCTTAAAAGACAAAGGTGGTTGTATTATGTGTGTGTGTTGGGGTGGGGGGAGTTTCACGAGAAGAGACCGAGGCGGGTTGAGGGGCCTGCTTCCCTTCTGGCACCTGGTGCCCAATCGCTTCCTGCACGACTTCAGGAACTGCCCCAGGGGGTTCCCTGCTCCTGGCTGCCTGTGGCACAGTGAGAGGGCGCCTTCAAAGTGGGGACTAACTGATGTCGTGTCCTCAAGAGATGCCCCTGGTGTCTGCCCCGAGGCTGACAGGCCTGGCTCCACCAGCAGCCCCCTCCCACCCACTGGCTTTGGCCTCAGGACTTCCCTACCTGTCCCCTTCATGCCAGGCTCTTTCTTGTACCTGCAGGGCTTTGCACCCCGCTGCCTGGCTCCTGCCTCGCTTCTCTGTCACCTGTTGAAGAAGCTGGCTGTGGATACTCACCTCTCCCCCGGGTCCCACACACGTACACACACACCTGCATCCTCACTACCGTCTCCCCCTCCTTAGCCCTTCCTCTCTGGGAAACGGCTACTCCCTGTGCTGCCATGGGGACAAGGGTCCCATCTGCCTTATTTGCAGCCGTCTCCCATTCTTGAGTGCCCTTGTGCAGGTCAGAGACCTGGTTTGAATAGGGTCTGCGGTTGGGGCAAGGAGAGGTGCCCGGCGGAGGGTTTTGTTTTTTACAAACTGGAATATATTTTCTATTCACATTCCTACTGTTTACAGCATCATTTTTTAAGCCAATTATGTCCCCCAACCATCCACCCATCAGCTGCATCCAGCACACCTGTGCATGTTGCCATCCCCCCACCTGAGCCCCTGGCATAAGCCCACCCCTTGGCCCCCTCCACAAACTACAAACCATCATCACCCTCATAGCTCACACAGACCTCAGTGGGACCCCCACGTCCCTGACGCCCATCCCACTTGGGGTGGGGGAGCTGTACAAGCAGACCACCCTCTCCCGGACCACCACACCCAGGGTCTTAAAGACCTTGGGCTTTGGAACCAGTGCACAACAGCGGCTCTCCCATGCTCTTCCTGCCTGTGTGCCGATGCCAGTTACATAACCCGACGGTGCCTTGACTTCCCCAAATGGGTCTGTGGAACAAACCCACTACCACCCCCCATGGAGTAGATTCCGCCTCCACAGCCACCCGGAGGGACCACGAACTGCTCCGTGGGGCCTGCAGGGGTGTGAATGCCCGCGGCAGAGACTGCCACCCAGCCTTCTCCCACCAGCGCTTTAATGGCGGCACCACCAGGGCTGCGTTAGGAGCACGGCCCTTTGAAGCTCAAGTTGGAGACCGGGACCAGGCTGACCCGAGGAGGCAGTCTGCTGTCGTGCCCACCAATCCTGTGGCCGGGTCCGGGAGAGGCCTGGGTGGGCCCTATGGCCACGCCTTCCTCTATGGCTCCGCCCCCTCCGTGGAGCCGCCTTCTGGAGTCCTGAGCTCTGATTGGCTGGGCTTGGGTGGCCCGCGAGCAATCTGAACCAATCACGATAGCTCTAGAAGTGGACGGCTCCCATCCGTTAGACTTCGACCTGGGCCCCTCCTTGGCCTTTCGGTGGATTCTCCCCAAACCCCTTAGGTGGGGCTGACTCCCCAAAGGGAAAGGGAGAGAAGAGGTGCCGAGCCCCCTGGCCACAGGGAGCTTTTCCCCACCTTCATTCCTACATGGCTACTGCCCCCCACCAAAGCCTGCAAGTCAGTTTCCATTTTACAAGTCCTCCTGTTTTTGAATCATTTTATTGCGGAGCTCGTACAGCTCTTATCATAATCCATACACGCATCCGCTGTGTCGAAATGTACATTTGTACATTTGTTGCCGTCATCATTCTCTTTTTTTGGGGGGGGGCATCACTGCCCTCTGGTGGTCGTGGGCGCTACCCGGTGCTGCTCCTGAGAGCCGCCGCTGGATTTGAACCGCCGAGCCCGCGGGCTGCAGTCCCGCACTCAACCACTTACGCCACCGGGGCTCAGCCCGTACCTCTCTCTTAAAAAAAAAAAATAAAAAAATCTCTCTCTCAAGAAAACCCTTCGGACTGAGCCCCGGTGGCGTCGTGGTTGTGCGCGGGACTGCAGCCCCACTGGGACGGAGGTTCAATTCCAGCAGTGGGGCTGGGCCTTCTGCTCCCACCACCGGGGAACAGTGATGCCCCCCCCCCAAAAAAAAAAGTAAAAAAAAAAAGAAAAAGAAAACCCTTCATTCTATTCAATTAAAATTTTATTATCTTTCCCTTTTTGTGTCATATAACACCTACCCAAAAAAACATACACTATGTGGCCGCACACAGCCTGTCACATCAATCTATCCCAGGGGAACCCCCCCCTCGCCCCCCACCAATCTTCAGGGGTCTTTTTTTCTTTTCCTACCCACCCTCTTCCCTTTTCCTCCCTCCCCACCCTTATGACCTCTCAAGCTGTTAGAGATTATCTTGTTGGGCCGTTGCAGTATTTAGAGATTATTTTGTCTGGCCTGGCTACATAGCCAAGACTGCTCAATGGGGTGACAGCTTCTCAGTTTGTTATTGTTGTTGTTCCTTTACCAGTGAAGGTGCTGGTGGAGAGAAGCTTGTCTAGCTCTCCTTCCAGCTTGATTTCTCCCGGCAGGCAGGGCAGGGCCAAGAGTTAAAGGCGGTGAGGAGGCATGTTCTCCATGCTCTGGAGGCAGCTCACGTTGGCAGAACAAGCAGGGCCAGGTTAACTGGGGAAGCAAGTGGGGACTCAAGAGGTTGGGAAGGACTGGTAGGGGCTGGGGTAGATGCAGGAGACATTCATGGTGCCCGGGATCTTGTGCCAGCCCTGTCCATTCTGACCCCTGCAGCAGGATGGGGAAAGAGGTGTCAGGACTGGGCCATGTGCTGTGCAGGGTGGAGGCTGGAGAGGCCAGCAGGACCCTCTGGCCTTCGCCTGACTCCATCAGGACACGGAGGTGAAGAGGCATATTCCGAGCTGTGGGCAGAAGGTGTATTTTGCAATATTTCCCAGCACAGATCCAAGCTGCTTCCCGGCCCAACACAGATGGTCTTTTCTTCACCTGGGGACAGCGTGGGGGTGCAGCCTCACCTCAGGTGTGTGAGGAGGAGGCATCTGCTGGGACAAGTGTCGCGGGACAGCTCCCAGGTGCTCCCCTTTGGGGCTGCATGAGCACCTGCCGCTTGGGTGAGAGGACGTGAGGCACTGAACA
>PVJH01045705.1:0-12241 GCA_004026705.1 Nesogale talazaci
TTTAGATTTACTTGCTGCAGAGCAGGGAGGTGTTTGGCTTTGCAGGAAAGATGCTGTTTTTATGCCAACAAATCTGGAATCGTAAGAGACAATATCAAGCAGCTGCAAGAAGACTCGGAGAAGAGAAGAAAGGAGTTGACCACCGATCCACTGTGGATCGGGCTCAATGGACTGTTGCCTTACCTCTTGCCACTGTGGGGTCCCCTGGTTAGTTTATTGCTTTTGCTTTCATTACGGCCAGTATTATTCAACAACCTCATGGCATTTATTAAGTAATAGATTGAGACCATTCAAGCAAGGCCCCTGCAAGTTCATTATCGTCGCTTGGAGATGAGCGATCTCGAACAGAGTGGCACACACGACTAGTATGTGATAAGACCCTCTGCCTCCGTGAGCTGAACTTGACAGCCAATGACGGGTAAGATCAGGAGCACTCTTTACCAACCTAAGACAGGCCATGGTGACATTAGAAGGCCATTGACCGATGACGGGTATGGACTGAGTATGTGTCCTGACAACCTAAGACAGGCGGAGTTCCTGGGAGGATATTACTTGAAAAAATAAAAAGGGGGGACCTGTCAGGAGCCATCCAGCCTGGACATGCTTGACCTGGCTACAGGCCGGATATGCCTGAACTCTGTTGCAGTTTGTTGCCTGGGGTTTGTAGTTTGTCGCCTTTGTAACTGTATACAGCCCTGGCCTCTGAAGCCTGACTTGCAACTGTGCTGCCATTCACGTGTTAATTTTGAAGATCACGATATGCTAATTGCCTAAACTTGCTTGCCCTATAAAACTGGCTTATTTCTCCCAAATCAAAAAAAAAAAAAAAGAACCCCAGAAAAGATGTAACTACTGACACAACGTATGTATGTATGTATGTATGTATACATTATGATTAGAGCTGTATGAGTCCCCAATAAAATGATTTTTAAGAAAAAAAAACAATTGACTATACAAAATCAAAAAAACAGATATACTCAAGCGCAAACAAGGCCTGGAGAAAAGGGGAAGCTGAATCAAGGAAAAGAGAGCAAACAGAATAGAAACAAAGAGAATGCAGACACATTGTAGTATTTGAAACCAATGCCCCAAAGAAATTTCTGTAAAAATTTAAAGTGGGACTCTAAGTCACTATGTAAACTTTTACCTAAAGATAATTTACTATTGAAAAGTACACATCACTCATCAGACTGTTTGTTCTTCCAATACAATCAATTAATCCCACTGTGCTAACTTGAGAAAAACTTTGAAATGAGATTCTCTCATGAAAATCTGAAGGCAGTGGAACAGAGCTTTATTATTTTTCTTTTTAGCTTATTAGGGGAAATAAAAAAGTACTGCTACTAAGTTTCCAGTGTGTACAGACAAGGAATTATGATTTGAAAATCTATTTTGACATGCCTCAGTAACCAGTGAGTGAATGGAGACAAGTTTTCTCAGTGATGCACATGCATCTCTTTAAGATGACTTGACAATAGTAGGTCCAACACAGGGAATCTAGGAGAGATAACCTCTTCCGGGCCAACAAAGAGAGTAGAGATACTAGATGGATTAGGGGAGTGTGAAGGGAAAAGGGAGAATTGATCATCAGGATCAATCTATAACCCACTCCCATGGAGATGAATAGCGGGAAAGTGGGGGAGAGGTCATAGAGATCGATGAAAAATAAGGAAAAAATGTGAAATTTATCAAGAGTTCATCAGGGAGGGTGCAGGAGGGAGGGAGAGAGAAGAAATCGGGAGTTAATAACAGGGTGTCAAGTGGGAAGAGAATGCTTGGGAATGAAGGTGAAGGGATACATGGAAAAGAGCTTAACACATGGGAGGAATACATGGATTGTTATGAGATGTAAGAACCCCCAATAAAAGTGCTTTTTTTAAAGAAAGAAAGCAGAAGCAAAGACTGAAACCAAGAAAGAACATAATGCATAATGGAAGTCAGTCATGAGTCAAATAAGATGTCTTCTATTTTGATCTCCAATAGAGTGGAATAAAATGTTTGTATGGGTGGGAAAACAATTATGTCCATTCAAAACAGTGGTGTTGAAGGTTATAAACTGGGTCAGTTAGATCCAAATTAGAGAAGTCAGCTCCAAAGGTTATGACAACTCGGCGTGGAGATTCCACTGAGGCAATCTTCACATGATTTCTTTAAGGACCGAAGAGTGAGGACATAAGATAATTGGAGGAGATAATGAGGAAAAGTAACTAAGAAAATTCAAAACTGTGTTGGTGAGTAACAGTCAAGGAGAGTAGTGCCTAGATTTTTTTAATTCTTTTTCTAATTAAATCGTTTTATTGGGGGCTCCTACATTGCTTTTCACAATACATAAATAAACATACTGTGCCAGGCACCTTCACGTGTCCGCTGCTTTTATCATTCTCCAATCATCCGCCTTTCCCTTGAGCCCCTAGTATCGGCTTTTCCACCCCTTCCCCTCTTCCCCTGCTCTCTCCTCCCCCCCAACCCTCAATACTTTATACATTGTTATTGTTCTGTCGTATCTTACACTGCCCGACCTCTCCCAAAACCCACTACCCTGATGCCCATCCTTCAAATAGGAGCCTACGTGTATATCCTTGCTGTTGGTTCCGTCTCTCTAACCCACCTTCTCTCCACCCTTCCAGCAGCTCCAATCTAACCACTGGCCCGAAGGGGTCCATCCATCCTGGTTTCCCCATATCTCCAGCTCCCCTCTCCACCACTGTACCTTCTCCAGTCCATCTGGATTTGCAAGGTAGAGTTGGGACCATGAGGGTTAGGGGGAAGGAAGGCTTCAGGAACTAGAGGAAAGTTGTATGCATCATCACTGCCCGGCTGCCCCCCGACTGGACTGTCTCCTCTCCATGACTCCCCTGTAAAGCGGTGACCAATTACCCACCAGTTGGCCTTAGGCCCCACCCTGCTCTCCCCCTCATTCGTAGTGATGTGATTCCTGTTCTTTGATGTTCGATACCTGCTCCCTTCAGGCCCTCTTGATTTGTGATTTCAAAGCATAATGGATGCAGTAACTATAAATTAATAGTCTGATTGTGATTTAAGCTCTCACTTGACAGTAAGATAGAATAGTTTTAACTTTGCTCATTCTCTCTGGAGCACCAGATTCTCACGCATGCAATGGGGATAGAGTGGTACACCTACCAGAGGTGCTTTTGTGGTTGCTGTTCAGTACCCTGCAGTTGTTTGAGCAACATCATGTACAGCAGAGTGAAACACTGGGTGGTCTGGTGGCATCCTAAGGAGTGTTGTGGTGTGGGGGGCTACTGTTGCAGCCACCGTGTCAATCTTTTTCACTAAGTGTCTGTCTCCTTTGCACAGCCCTTGTACTTTACCCCACACAATGTCTTTTTTCAGGGATGTCTTTCTTTTGACAACATGTCCAGAGCATGTAAGATGAAGTCCCCATATTCTTAATTCCAAAGAGGTTTTTGGATCTGCTTCTTCCCAAATGGATTTGTTTGTTCTTTTGGCAGTTCATGGTGCTTTCAATAATGTTTGCTGGCACCATAATTAGAATGCATCAATTCCTCATCTGTCTTCCTTATTTTATATCCATAAGGACATAGTTCAAATTAAAAACAAAATGCCCAAGAATTACCAAACAACTCAATGGTAGTTACCCAATGATTCTGGTGGAAGCTGTCATTCTTTATGTAAATAGACATTGTCAAGAATATAGAATAACAGTACATCCCTGGAACCAGAACCCTGAAGTATGATGAAATCAAGCAACACCTGAACTAAAGTAATGGAAATAACTCAGTATTTTGAAATATGTGTTTCTTCCCTTAACCTGGTCTCTCATCCATGACATATTTATCTTTCTTAATTTCTCTTTACAAAGCTTTACAAAACATGGTCTAATTCTGGGTCTGACATATTGTTGTATTTACATAAAAGAGCAATAGACCCATGATGGGAATCTAAGTCATAGCTGAAACACAATAGTTGTTTCACACATATAAGCTGCTATGCCACAGAAATCACATAATCCTAGAGTAATATCAGAGAAAACAGAAGGCAATTCTTCTCAGGGTGAGGATGGGATCGCTATTGCTGTGAAATAGGAAACCTTTCCTTTAAAAAGTTTATTGGCCAAGCCTGAGTCTTATGCATATCACTATTCTCTTCTCAACTTTGCCAAGAAACTCATTCTTCAAAACAGAGAGAATTAACCATCACTTTCTCTATTTGGGGAAAAAACAGGACAAAGTGTGTAAAGTAGTAGAAATATGATACTACCATCACCTAAATGAATCTATAATGCTGAAGGTGGGAGAATTCATACACAGTTAAAGTAGATCAGAGAACTTGCTTCTTCATAAGGCCTTGAGAGGATGGCATAATCAAGTTTACTATTGTAAGAAACAGGTCTTACACATATTAAACAACTTATAATAATTTTCAAAGACTTCAACGAAGTTCCAGTCACTGATAACAGTAGGCCCATGCAAGCCTCTGTGATTGGGAAGGTCGGTCTGATGTGGGTGTGGATAGTCTGCTGAGATTACCATCCAGAAGAATGCAATGAGGACCCCCTCTCAGACGGATGTCTCAAAAACAATTGCACAGATAATACTTATCCAGGATCAAAGTGTCGAGGTGGGTTCCCAAAAAGGGGAAGAGAATGATGAAAACTATTTCTAAAGGAAACTGAATAAATAATTGTAATAGGACCTGGATTCTGATAGTGATTAAAAGTTAACTCAACTAACACTTTCGGTGTTAAATAGTTGGTTTAAAAAAAAAAGCTGTTCAAAGTTTTGCTCCCTTTGCCCTAAGAAGCAAATACAAATATTACCACTTTGAAAAGGAGTAAACTGAGATTTAGAAAATAAGCATTCATCCACAAGTTTAGAGTGACACTTAACAATGAACCCAAGTTCTTTGACTTTAAGTTCTAGGAGTGATTTAAGAATGAGCAATATAGGAAAGAGTTTGTCTAGGGTTAACAGCTTCGATGATGTAGTGAATGAAGTTTCTGCTTTTAGGGGTCCACAAATGGAAAACTTAGCCTAAAGTGAAAAACCTGCATTGTAGTGAGGGAGAGAAGAATCCAAGTTGTTGCTAACTGGCATTGTGTTCGTCTGAGATGATTAGATAAACAAATTCAGAGAAACTCATATGTGTATCACAAAGAGCTTTATGTACAAGAGCAATTGCATACTGAGAGAACATCCCAGCCCCGTTCAGATCAAGTCCATACATCTGATATTAGTCCATATGTCCAATATCAATCTATAAAGTCCTCTTCAGGCTCATTAAACACAGAGCAGTGGGTTGAAAGTTTTGTGGATCCGGTGGTGGCATAAGCATCTCAGTGCTACCTGGGATGTCCACGTGACTTCTCCAGTTTTTGAGTTCTGACTGCATCTGCGTAGCTCTATCAGGTTCATCATCAGTAATGTCTCACAGGGAGACATGTATGCCCCATCTCCAGCAAGCTGTTTAAAGCTTTAGCACCTCCAAATGAGGTCGTTCAGCTGTGACCATATTGACAGGCTAAGCTTCACCCCTTCACTCTGTCTCCAATTGACAACAGATTATGTAACTACCCACAGGCATGGAGTCGCTTCCAACACAAAATGACTCTATCTACAACAGGATGAATTATTGCCTGTTCTTACATCATGCTCACACAGATGTTCCCGTGCTTGAGTTATTGATGCAGCCACTGTGTCAATTCATCTCATTGAGGGTGGCCCTCCTTTTCACTGCACCCCCACTTTACCACATATGATGCCCTTCTCCAGGAACTGGTATCTTTGATAACATGCCCAAAGCATATAAGACAAAACCCAAGTACATACGAATCAATCTGGCTCTCTTTGCCTCTAAAGCGTATTCTAGCTGTATTTCTCCCAAGATAGATTTTTTTTCTTTTGGCAGTCCTCATTTAAATATTCTTCACTGGCACCATAATTCAATATATTGATACTTCTTCAGTCTTCCTTATCCAATGGTCAGCTTTCATAAGCATATGAGGTGACTAAAAGGACCATGGTGTGTCCAATTGGTTACTTGTTGACGATGATTTCCCTGGTCGGTAGTTCAACGTAATCAGTAGCTCCACAGGAGAAAGACTGGAATTTCAACTCCCATAAGCCGTGCTAGTCCCAGAAACCCATTGGGGTTCGCTGTGAGTCATCATTGACTTAGTGGTGGTGAACTTGAGTGAGTCAGAAGTACCGTAGCCCTCAAAGTCACATCCTTGTTTTTCAGTACTTTAAGGACGTCTTGTACAGCAGACTTACCCAGTGCAACGAGTCGTCTGATCTCTTGACTGCAGCTTCCACGGGCTTCCCCTGTGGAATCCAGCAAGACAAAATCCTTGCCATTGTCAGTCTTCTCTGTGTTTATCATGGCGGTACTTGTTGTGCAGTTGTGAGGATCTGGGTTTTCCTTACACTGCGTTGTAACCATATTGACCACTTCCACCCTTTGTCGTTCTCAGCAAGTGCTTCAGTTCTACTCAAGCCAGCTTTTGCCATCTGCATATTAGAAATTTAATAAGCCTTTCTTCAATCCTGATGCCACATACCTTACCATGTAACCCAGCTCTTTAATTAGGTCCTCGGCATACAGATTGAGCAAGTATGGAGAGAAGATGTAACTCTGACATACATCTTCCCTGATTTTAAACCGTGCAGTACTCCCTTGTTCTGCTTACACAGATACCTCTGTGGTTCATGTACAGGTTCCACTTGAGCACTAGTAAGTAATCCCATCATTCTCAAGGCTATCCTTAGTTTCTTATGATCCACAGAGTAGAATTCACATGAACCTGTTGACTTAGAGTGGATCACTTGGATTTGAAAAGGCAATGGCATAGCCTGCAGCATGACAGTGACACATAAACTATCACAGCAGAACAAACTGACAGACAAGAGGTAGGTCTTTTGCATAAAATATATCTCCATAATAAGTATGTCATAAGAGAATTACTTAAAAGGTTTTAAAGCTAACTTTACTGGAATTCTCAGAATAGAGACAGAACAGGAATTTCTATATGATGAGGTTATGAACTCTCTACTTAAGAAGAGACGTCTGCCTCCTAAGATAATGAACACTCTGGTTGTTAAGGGAGCAAGTATTTTTTAATAATTTTATTGGGGGCTCATACAACTCATCACAATCCATACATGTATCCATTGTATATAAAGCACACTTGTACACTTGTCCTCATCATTCTCCAAACTTTTGCTTTCGAATTAAGTCTTTGGTATCAGCTCTTCATTTTCCCCTCCCTCCAAGCTCCCCCCTCCCTCATGAGCCCTTGATAATATAGAAGTTATTATTATTTTGTCATATCTTATACTGTCTGATGTCTCCCTGTTGTCCGCACCCCTGGGCGAAGGTTAAATGTAGATCCTTATAGTTGATTCCCCCTTTCTACCCCACCTTCCCTCCACCATCTAGATATCACCACTCTCACCACTAGTACTGAAGGGATCATCTGTCCTGGATTCCCTACATTTCCAGTTCCTATCTGTACCAGTGTACATCCTCTGGTCTAGCCAGATTTGTAGGATAGAATTTGGATCATGATAGTCATTTGGGGGGGAGGGAGAGAAAGTAATGAAGTATTGGAGGGAGAAAAGTTGTATGTTTCATCACTGCTACACTGCATGCTGACTGGCTCCTCTTCTTTCCACGACCCTTCTGTAAGAGGATGTTCCACTACCAACAGATAGGCTTTGGGTCCCCAATATGTACTTCTCATTTCCAATGATACAATTTTAAGTTCTTTGATGCCTGATACCTGATCCCTTCAACATCTCATGAGACACAAGTTGGTGTTCTTCCATGTAGGCTTTGTTGCTTCTTAGTTAGATGGCCACTTATTTACCTTCAAGCCTTTAAGATCCCAGACACTATATCTTTTGATAGCCGGACACCATCAGCTTTCTTCACCACATTTGCTTATGCACACATTTGTCTTCAGCTATTATACCAGGAAGATGAGGAGCAAGCATTTTTTTTCAGGTTAGAAAAGTAAACATTGGGCCCAGAGACATTGAGGTCAGACTGCCTGCATATGCTGAGAGATCTTTCTCAGAATTATAGGGAAATTAGGAAAGTTTGACACAACCACACCAGATTAATATCCTGAGGTAAGACTCAAAACATCATTTGGCAGAATTTTAGTCTGCAAAAACTTAGTAAAAAGTATATGGAAGAATGAAAGATGAACTTGGTAACTAATTAGAAGTCAACTTCTGCAGAACTATGATTCTCCTCTCCTTTGAAAATACTCTTTAAAAACAAGAAGTGTTCACCCTGATAATGTCCTCTTCCTCCCATCTCCCCTGCTAGAGGACAACACACTTTGTTCTTGGATTTAGAAGAGAGAGATATCCTATCTGTGCTTGAAGTGCCATCCTCACTTCATAAGGGGAACAGGCTTCATCTCTTTTGAAGTACTCTTATGCATAAAGCTACCTTTGGCTTAAACTATTTGTTGCAGTGTTTTTGTTGATGTATGAACTTGGCTTTATCTCTGTCTTCTCACAAATCACATGAGTATAGAACTGTCTCATTTCCCTGTGGATGTCCTCCAGATCTGGCTTTCCTCTAAAGGACCAAATGTCACATAGGGTATTTAAAATGTTTTGAAAAACAAAATAGTTGGTATAAAATAGATCTGACACCAACATGAATCTTCACATCTCCTGAGATTCCAGTTAAAGATATGTCAACTTCCACCAGTGATACTTATGATCCCACCCAGAAGCTATAAATCTATGACTAGAGACCCCTATTCTGTTCAGTATTCAGTGTATGAAATTGGCCACTTTATATCTATATATCAAATTATCTAATGGAATCCCATTTCCCACTGCTAATCCATCCTCTTTGCTATCTCAACCCCAAATTAATCAAATGATTGTTATGACTTTGTTTTTGAACTTTATCTTTTGAAATGGACACTTTTAGTTCTGACTAGTGTAAATGTCTGACTAGTGCAAATTATATATATATATATAATTTTTCTAAATAAGTTATATTTTAATGGACTGAGAGAATTCTTCCCTACAACATAATGCTCCATCTTAGACCCTATAATGTCTATAACCCCACAGATGTGAACAGTCATCCTGACTTCTAGCCTTGTCACTCTGCCAAAAGTTCTTTCTTTCCTCCAAAGCCCTGTGATCTACTTTCTCAGCTTCCTGCTGTTCTCTCAGGTTATACAATTAGCCTATAACAATTAGAATAGTAGCTAACTCTTACAGTGTACTTTTGTGAGTCTGACATTTTTCTAAGTAACATACATATATATTTTTTTTTAATTCTCAGAGTAGGAATATGTGATTGCAATAATTTCACAGATGGATCAAAGGACACTGGGAAAGGGTGAAATAATTAACTGAGTAATTGTTCCTCAGGGTGTTTAGATTCTTAACCACTCTTCCACTCCCCAGGGTTTCTAATTGGCTTTCAAGGGGAATGCAGCATTCTAGTGCCAGGGATAAGAAGATGATAACATTAGGGTGGCAAAGGCTGTCTGAAAAGAGTGTGCTGCAATCCTCCTTCGGGATCAACAATAAACTCCACTCTTGGTGAGTCCTGAAGCACATGGTTTCATACCACTTCAATCATCCTTCAGTAGTCCTAGCCCCATCCCAAATTTAGAAGACTTCTCAATATTCTCTAGTCATGTCCCTAGCTTCTAGGCTGTGTGGTAGGGTAAGGGAAACTTTCTTTTTTCTAAGCTTGATGACAGATACAGAGCAAAAGGCTGCTATGAATTCTAGAAGTACTTCTGAAATTATTTAATTTTGGGTAGTCATGTAATGACTATCTTTTGTCTATATGCTTGCTTGTCATATTGGATGCCCTGGTCATCTTTGCTTCCACACATGGATTTTCTAAAGATCGGTGGGATAAAAAGTGAGGAAAGAACACTCTTCATAGGAAACTTATGATAAAATCTATGAAAATGTTGCACTTTTGACTGTGAGTAGAAAATAGAAAAAGATAAGGAGAAAGGTGTTGCTAACATTACATATAAAGATACACTCTCTGAGGTAGACATCGATGTGTCTAACTTGAAAGACAAGAAACAATTTGAGATGCAAAGGTTAAGTTGATAAATTTATACCAGACCCAGGATTAAGCTCCCATTTAGCCCAGTAGCAGAAGTGTAGTTTCCACCTCACTGCAACTTGTTCCTGCTATTTTATTGGGTTCTAGACATTGGTTACCGAGCCCTGGTGGCAGAGGGGTTACTCACTGGGCTACTAGCTGCAAGGTCAATAGTTTGAAACCACCAGCCACTCCTGAGAAAGATAGGATGTATTATGCATGTAAAGAGTTACAGTTTTGGAAACTCACATGAGCAGTTCTACCCTTTCTTATAGGTCACTGCAAGTTGGTATCAGCTTGATGGTAGTGAGTTTGCTTCAAAGAGTGGGTAATTTCCTGTGTCTCCTCTCATGCTGAAATGCTCTTGTTAAATAAATCTTACATTCAAAGAAATAAAATTTTCAGAATCTCTTTCAAGGGGACCTGTCTCCTGTCTACCTGGGGTCATTATAGAAGTTTGAGATAAAACAAAACTAAACAAAGTACCCAAACAGAAAACAAGAAAAAAGGGGGAAATGAAAGCAAAAGAGATCATGGGAGGGGAAGAGAAGATAGAGAATACCAATGATAAAGAGAGAGGACAAACCCAAATTTCCATTACCTTTCAAGATTTGACTCTTTTGGGGTAGGGCACAAAAGTTACCAGTGAAATGGGGTCAAGACTACAGTGCCCTAAGATGTAGGAGGAGCAGTAACTCAATCCAGAGACAGACATGTTTAAAGCACTTACTTCAAAGCAAGAACAGAACACAGAGAGGACATGACAATTGAGGTATAGGAATATCTCAAAGTCCTTCTGTCGAGGGAAGTTCTGGTATATGTGATTATATATTGAGGTGAATGAGATCTGTCCCTGAACTTTCCTAACCTAAGTTGTAGCACATGATCACAGTTTTTTTTCTAAACTAATGCCATCTTGATGCCCAATAAATTTCATTCTATTTTTTCATGTCTCCCCTCCCCACTCCTTCTGACAAAATACAGTCTTAGATGTTCACTAGCATGGTTAGTTTTTTTTTCTGTACACGATTCCCAATCTCTTCATTATGATGGCTAGATTTCAAATACTTCCTCAGACTTCAGCATAAATAAATACCACTGCCTGAAGAAAACTCTCACAGACTCAAGAATAAATTGCTTTTTTCCCTCCAGGTCCACTCATTGCATCTTAAATTTATGCTTTGTAGTATTTAATTCAATTATAACTAGCTTATAGGGAAAAAAAAGCTTTCAGCATACTTGATGGTTGATTTAAATATTTGTGGAAGAAAAGATTTTCTCTGTTATCTGCTGGTAAAATTTCCAGAGAAGATTTTACAAGTGAGGCCAGGTCTCTGGGTTGAGAGAACCTACTGTGATGATTGGCAGAGAGGTAGGTTGATTGTTTACAGATCAGCATGGAAAGGAAGAACTTATAATAACCCCATGGAATAGCAAGTTCCCCATTGAGGGATTTCAACAAAGGTTCTGTAGACATTTCACATCAGGAGACTATAGAGTCAAGTTTTCAGCAGTGAGGGAAGTATATGTACATGTGTGAATGAGTGAGTGTACATGTGCATGTGTTTTGATGGTACAAAGTGGGTTGAAATTTACTTTTCATGGTCCTTCCCACCTTGCACACTCAAGAGTCTATTGTTATACTTACTGTGGCTCACACAGTGCTTCATTAAAACACCCCCTATCTGGGAAGTAATTTTATTCATTGGCTTTCCTTACCAGAAAATCTTCCTTTAAGAATATGTTTATGATTGCAATTGTGTTGCAACATTATTTTTAAGGGTTGCTGGGTCATGAAGAAGTCCCAATAAATAAAGAATATCATCATGAGTGAAGATATTGTGCATATCATAATATGAGAATATTTTGGAAAGCCTTTAAGTCATATACAAATCCAGCAATTTAGTTTTCTTCCTGCTATATCCTCATTCAAAATGTTACTATGAATGTGGTTTTGTGCCATAGAGCAACTCAGTCAATTTATGGACTAAGTTAAATGAACAAAGAAAGGGTGTATTATAAGGAGGGCAACTATATTGATTGTGTTCTACTTGAAATCAAAATATATAGGGAATATTCAACTTTTACTCTGGAATTAATTGAGAGGAGCAACTATTGAACAAAAACAGAAAGACAGATCAACAAGTTCCTT
>PVJH01045706.1:0-12241 GCA_004026705.1 Nesogale talazaci
GTGTCAATGGAATCAGTTACCAGCCATGAAAGAACAAAAATCATATCATTCCATAGCCACCTTCTCGATATGGTCACTGAAGTAAAATGCGTGCATAAGCAAATATGAAGAAAGCTGATGGCACACGGCTATCCAAAAATGCAGTGTCTGGGATCTTAAGTCTTGAGATAAACAAGCGAACATCTAGCTCAGAAGCAACAAAGGCCACATTGAAGAAGCACACCAGTCAATGTGAGGACGAGGTGTCAAAGGGATAGAGTACCAGGCATCAATTTAATGAAAATTTACAATTTAATAAATTTACAATTTAATAAAAATTGTATCATTAAAAATGAAAGGGAGTACAGATTGGGGATCCAACACCCATTTTCAGGTGAAGCGACATCCCCTTATGAAGGGCCACAGGGAGGAGATCAGCCAGTCATATTGTAACAATGATTAAATATTCAACCTTTCTCTAGTTCTTAAATGCTTTTCCCTCCCACTATCACGATCCCAATTTTACCTCTCATATCTGGTTAGACCATAAGATGTAAACTGGTTCACTTAGGAACTGGAAACATGGGGAATCCAGGACATACAATCCCTTCAGGACCAGTGGTGAGACTGGTGATACAGGAAGTATGGAGGGAAGGTGGAGTAGAAAGGGGAAGTGATTATAAGGATCTACATAGACTCCTTCCTGAGGTATGAACAACAGGGAAGTCAGTGAAGGGAGACAGCAGACAATGCATATGATTAAATAATATTAATTTATAAATTGCCAAGGGTTCTTGAGGGAGTAGCGAGCAGAGAAGAAGGGAAGAATGAGGAGTTAATATCAAGGACCTCAGTAGAAAGAAATGTTTTGAGAATGATGATGGCAACAAATGTACAATTGGGCTTTGCATACAATGGATGGATGAATGGATTATGATTAGAGTTGTATGAGCTCCCAGAAAATAATTAAAAAAAAGACAGATGGACAGACTGAGTCATGTTTATGGAGTTTCTTGGACTTGGATGAAGGTCTTTGACCTGGGACAGAGACACTGAAATGTTATAGCCAAGGTGGGAAATTTCCTTTACGGAATTGCAAGCTAAATGCCCAGTGCTCATAATCAGCCAGATTGAAGTGTATTATTGCACACTCTGGAGACTTGTTAGAGATAGTAAAGCAAGAGAAGTAGAAGTGTATGTTACCGGTATTTAGAGCCTCTGATTCTAAAGAGGAAATTTTCCTGTCTTCTTCACTTCTCAGTTTTAGGAATCTTAGTGCATAAATTAGACAACCCATATTTTCATCAATACTTTTAACTCAAAAATCAGTGTGCAATTTCTAGGTCCACATTCATTGATTGAGTTATGTAGCTTAATGGAAATTGAATATTTTTAGGACTCCTGTGGGTGCAGTATTTGAATATTTGGTTGCTAGCTGAAAAGTTTTTGGTTGGCTTCCATCAACCATTCCATCGGAGGAACGTGATAGCTTTCTTTCCTTGAGATTGCATCATTGAAAATATCTGGAACAGTTTTATTCTGTCCAATATGAAAATTATGATTGGAAATATGTGCTCAACAGCAATGCACTGTTTGGTGTGGGATAAAGATCCTCTAGTGAGCCTACATGGCAACAGTTAAATGCTCAGAAACTAAGTGAAATATTCAGAGTTAGAATGTACTCATTCCATTCAGGAGAACGACCTAAATATTTAGTCCAGTTCAGCTTAAAATTTAGAAAATCCTAGAATTGTTTTTCCTCTGTTACTTGGAATCATTGAGTCAAATTCACCTGCTAGCACCCAACGATAATATAAAGAGTTCTCTTATCCTATGACTAGTTAGAAAGTGATGCTATTTCTATTTCTATAATTGCCTATTTGCATCACAAAGGGTCACACACTACTTTTCTATGTGCTTCCCTTGCATGTGATCTGGGTTACTATGTGTCACATGCATGCAATCCCTCATTTGAAGGAGAACACCCATTTTCATTTTTCTGCGGGGTCATGTATGTTTTTACTTTAGAAAATTATCGTCTTATACATATTGGTGAATTTGTTTCTTCACCTAACTAGCTCTATGGGTTTGATCAATGGTTGCATTTAAAAAGACCAGTGCTGCAGTCAACTAAAGACTTGCCTGGGAGGCTCTCCAACTCAAAGATCTCTCAGAGCAATTGGCAGGCGTATGCTCACAATGAGGCCTGCCTTGCTTTTGATTCCATGAAACACTCTCTCCAGCAGCCTGGAAAATGAAATGTACATATGCTCAGAAGGAGCTGGTAAGAGAGAAGGGACAAGCAGACAGCATGATATACAGATTCTTTCCCAAACTCCACATTGGAAGTAATACCCTAATATTTTCTGGAGTTCCATATGTTCACTTGTTCTTTGCAAAACTGCCTCTTGATCCATATACAGTTCCAAATGAGCTCAGTGAAGGGTCCTAGAATTCCACTACTTCTCAAGGTTATCCATAATTTATGATGACCCACGTAGTCTTTCTCAAATTGTCTGCTTTGAGCCAAGACCAATGTGACCTCAACAGTGATATCCCTTGTTCCCACTTCAGGCACTGGCCAGCCAGAAGTTCTGACAGCTTCCTGCAATTGTTGATTGATGATCTTAAGCAAAATTTTACTTGTTTGTGCCCTCAACGATACCATTCTATAATTTGAGCATTCTGTCAAGTCACCTTTCTTTGGATGGTCACACATATGGATTTCTTCCAAGAAGCTCTCCCAATTTTACCAGCAAAGATGAACAGGTGTTTCCAGTATTTCTTAAAATGTCCGAAACATTTCAGTGGGTCCTCCATCAATTCCTGGAAAATTGTCTTTGGATAATGCATTCATGCAGTTTAAACCTCTTCCTTTAATATAATTGATTTTTGCTCATATGTTACCTGCTGAAATGGTGAGTTGTCAATTTGTCCTTCTGGGTAAGTGGCTCTGTAGTCTTCCCATCCTCTATTGATTAGTGCATCATTCAAAATTTTGCTTATAAAGTCATTCAAAATTGAAAAGCATTGAATTTTTTTTCTTGAGTTCTTTCACGTGCAGAAATGCCGCCTGGCTTTTTTTCCTTTTAAAAAAATCTAGGTCTTTGGATATTTTGTTACAATGCTTGGTTTTGTCTTATAGATCTGCCCTTTGAAGTTTTCTGTTCAGCTCCTTGACTTCATCCTTTTTTTCAATTTGCTTTAGCTGATCTACACTGTCATTTGTGAAATAAACCTTTTCACACACTGTTTATGTATGTGGCCTCATCAGTGTCACCATTTGAACCAAATTTAAAAGAAGTTAAGGGTTCCATTTTAACTGTAAATAAGTGCTAGCAACAACTAGAACCATATAAACTTGAACCTGTATTAAAACAAAGGTCTCAGTTACATAAAGGTCTCAATCAACTTGATTCTGAACCACTGCTACCACATATGTCACAGAGTTGAACTCTGTGTGGCTTTTTGGACTGTAATCTTTGCAGAAAGATATCACCAGATATGACCTCAGAGGTGGTGGAGTGTAGGTTGGAACTGTCAGTTCAGTTAGTTGCTATTATTTTTGGTTGTTATTATTAGTTGCCATGTGGCTGCCTCTGTTACAGAGCAGAACAATTCCTTGCTGTTTGCTGTGCTGTGATCATGACAACAAGCATTGGACTGTTAGCCACAACATCTGCAGATAGATGAAGCTACCTACTTCTCTCGTTAAACTACAGAGCCAGTTGTTCATTCCTCATATGTTTTTATTACTGGTATTTGTTGAGACAGTTCCAGAGGGAACCACAGTACGACAGAATGTACAACTACCTCGTCTTGCTTCATTCTCACAATGGTAGTTGTGTTTGTTGTAGTTTGTTGTAGTTGTGTCCATTGTTGCAGCCAGTATCAATCCACCAACTTTTGCATCGTCCCTTTTTTAATTTTTTTCTATTTTACTAAACACGACATAAATATTTTCACAGGGACTGGTCTCTCCTGAGGTATACAATGTATCTGATATGAAGTCTTACTACCTTATCTTTTTTCATGACAGCGTTGTTTGGTCTTCTGAACAGGACTTTGAATATTCATAATACCACAATTCAAATGGTCTTAATCAAGTAATATCCATGTATATTTTATGGGAAGCATTTCATTTATTTATCTATTTTTATCATTGTTCTTTATTCTGGCATATGTATTTCTTAGATGTGGGCTGTCTTAGAAAAGGTCCTCACATTTTGCTGAATACATTTCTGCAAATGCACAAAATCACACACAAGCAATGCTTCCTAAGGACGCGGTAAAATTCAGTGACTAAACTCAATAAATGACTCAGTAAAATTCAGTGAGTCATTTAAACAAAGTAAAATTCAAGGAGCGGTCAATGATTAATTGATAATAAGCACTCTCCTCATATTGTTTTCATTTTATTAAAATTTATTTGTATGAGTTATGCACAATATCAGGAAAGCAGTTCATCTTTTAGGGCATTCATTGCTCTTGATATTACAATTTGTGGAAGAATGGTAAAAGATGGTAAACTATGATTCTGATCTATATTTTTAAGGCATTTGTTTTCTCTTTGACCAAATCAGCATAGTAAGTAAAAAATTAAAGACCAAGAGAGATCATAAAACCATTTATGAAACTCAGGCATCTCATGTCTAATTCAAAAGTTTTGAAGTTAACCCCAATCTGTTGGTTAGGCATTGGTCTGCTAAACCCAAGGTCATCAGTTCCACCATACCAGCAGATCTCTTAGAGGAAGATGAAAGTTTCTACT
The DNA here is from genome assembly GCA_004026705.1 of Nesogale talazaci. NCBI lineage: Eukaryota > Metazoa > Chordata > Mammalia > Afrosoricida > Tenrecidae > Nesogale > Nesogale talazaci. Next base: position 4,751 of record PVJH01045706.1, read on the forward strand.
TTTATAAATATTTAGTTGTGGAAATCCTGAAAATAATCATTGTGAGTCAGTATCAACTTGAAGACAGTGGTTTTGGTTTGTTGAAGAGTTACACCTCAACAGTCAGATAGCCAAGAGTAGTCTAATGCCTTCAATTTATTACATAGGCAACAATGTAATATGAGTTAGAGAAATACAAAAGATAAAGGTATAGGTATAATACCATGAAGGAAGAACTTTTCATATCATGAAGGAACATATCTGTATTTTATATATATTTATATATTTTTCTTTAAAATGGGTATGATAATCGTACTTAGGGTTTTAAATTATTCTATAAAATATTATACATATATTATTGAGTTGTACAAGAGACAGTACTCTCAGAATGTAACCAAGGGGATGGAGACTGGTAGTCACTCAAAAGCACAGTGGAATAAAATTGTATATCTGTTAAGCTAGCCATTCAGATCCCTGTGGAAGAGAGTTCTAGTTCAGTATGCACACAGAGTTGGATTCAATATTGTAGCAACTATTATTGTTATGTGTCTGGGTGCAATAATGCTCAGCCATAGTTGATCGTTATAGCAGCTATACAGTTCTTAAAATACAATGCTATGCAATCACAGACTATCATCAGATGGAAACAGGATTATGGTGATACTCATGTTTAAATGTTTCATGTTCCCTATAATTCTATAGGAAAGGGTAAAGATTTTCAGTTCATAAGCAAAGAGTTGCACATTTTTCCATGAAGTTAGAGGATGAATGATAAGCTTGAGAAGTCTTCTTCAATATGTAATTTGATAATACAGATTAACTATATCCCAAAATACTATCACTGTGCAAAAATGTGCCAAAGGAAGCAGTGTTCAGATATTACAGTTCAAGAAAGAAGTCTATGAGAGGTCCAAAAATTATATAAACAATCAAGCAAGTTTCTGCTTATTGATATATGATCTTGAAATTATTTCCTTTCCACATATCATAAAGGGGGCCATGTATATTCAGATTAAATGCTTCTACCAAGGAATATCTGCATGGCTCTCTTGATATCCTTATTCCTCAGGCTATAGATGAAGGGGTTCATCATGGGAGTAAATACAGTATATATCACTGAGGCTGCAGCAACATCCTTTGTAGAAGATGAGATAGATGAACTTAAGTACACACCAATGCCTGTTCCATAAAATAAGAAAACCACTGTCAAGTGAGAGCCACAGGTGGAAAAGGCTTTATACTTCCCTCCTGAAGATGTGAGTTTCAGAATGGAGGAAATAATTCGAGTGTAAGAGAAGAGTATTCCTGAAATTGGTACACCACCAAAGATGATACTAAAGAAATATACTAATATGGTATTTTTGGTGGTATCAGAACAGGCAAGGTTGAAGAGGCATACAGGGTCACAGAAAAAGTTAGGGACTTCCACATCTACACAAAAAGTAAGTTGTGAAACCATTAAAGTATGCACCAGGGAGTCCAAAAGACTAAAGGAAAAAGATATCAAAACAAGTAAGCCACAGAGGTGGGGGTTCATGAGAGTAGTATAGTGCAGGGGGTGACAGATGGCTACAAACCTGTCATAAGCCATCACACTGAGGAACATACTATCTAGACATCCAAAGAAATAAACAAAGAATATTTGTGTTAGGCAGCACTCATAGGTGATGGATTTGATCTGTGTCTGGGTGTTCACCAGCATTTTTGGGACTGTAGTTGAGATGAAGCCAGTATCAGCCAAGGACAGATTGGAGAGAAAGAAGTACATGGGTGTGTGGAGGTGAGAATCTGAGTTGATTGCCAGGGTGATGAGAAGATTTCCAGCCACTGTGATCAAGTACATGCATAGGAAAAGGCCAAATAGGAAGTTCTGCAGTTTGGGATCCTCAGAAAGGCCCAGGAGGAGGAATTCTGGGATGCCTGTTAGATTCTTCAGCTCCATGAGTTCCAGAAGGCTTTTGAAAAAGAAAAGAGGACTGTGAAATGCAGACAGGTGAATGAACAACCACTATTCACAAATAAATCGTGCAGATGTGTAAGCTTTCACATTTGAGGAGGTAAGACTCCATTATCTTCAGCAGATTATTTTGTGGTAGCCCTCCAAACTGCATGTGAAAGTAAGATATTGAATATAGAAGATTGTATAAGAATTGATGCATCTGAATTGTGGTGGTAGAGAAGAATACTGAAAATACCATGGCCTGCTAAAAGGACAATGGGGATAAGGAAGATCAAAGTGATCCTTAGAGACAAGGTTAAGAGAACTTCATCTGACACACTTTGGTTACATTTCCAGGAGGAACCAGTCCCCAGAGAAAGACATCAGGTTTGGCCGAGTGGAAGGGTGGTCAAAAGGAGGAAGGCTCTCAGGAGATGGATGGACACAGGGTTTCATCAAGGGGTGCAGGCATAGGACCCATTGGGCTGCAATTGCTCGACTGCAACGTTTTGTTCTGGTGTGCACAGGGCTACTTCGAATTGGAACCAACCCTGATGGCACCCAATATCTGCACCCCAAGCAGTGTTTCTCAGGATGTTTTCTAAATGTTTCATCTATTCACACATTTCTGTGCAATCTGCTTTAAAGTCACGGGGAAATGCATTGCAATGAAAATGATTTTAAAATGGTATGTGCATTTTAAGGTACAAAAATTCTCAGAGAAGTGATGTAGCTGCATCTGCTATAGGAAATTGTATCCATTAAAACATCCTTCTTTAAAAAAGAGAAATAGTTCAGTTGAAGGCAACTAAGATGCCAGTGACACAGAAATTGAAGAATCCTATGAGTTTCAGTAGTAGGAAGTTAACCATACATCAAAGTTAGGAAGGAAGTTAGTAGGAAGTTAACCAGCATCAAAGATAGGTATTGACAATTGGAATGTAAAAGTTGGGAATGAAAAGGAAAGAACAGCAGTGGGAAAATATGAACTTGGTGTGAAGGAAATGAAGCAGTAAATTCCCAGACAGACTTTTTCAAGACCAGTAACTCCTTCGTTGTAAATATCTTTTTTTCTTTCAACAACCTAATAGTTTTAATTAGTTAATAAAAGTAAAACATAAGAATTTCAAAAGAAATTTAGAGAAGTTGGACGACATGAAGAGGATAGAATCAAAGTTGGAGGAAGTCACATTAACAACCTGCAGAAAGTGAAGAGAGTCTGAAGCACTTATTGATGAAAATCAAAGGCTGTGTCCTACAGAATAGTGTAACACAATCTAAGGAAACAAAGTTCTTACACAGAACCAATAGGTAGATATCATCATTATAGATGAAGAAAACTTGAAAGTTGTCAGGGATTTCATTTTGCTGGTATCCACAATCAGGGGTCATAGAAGCAGCAGCTGAGAAATAAAAGGGCATATTCAGACATCTCTAGTGCAGAAGGCCTCTTTGATATAGGAGCAAAGCTGTCACCTTGAGGACTGAAGTACACATGCATCAAACCATTGTATTTGCAATCCCCTCATATGCATGTGAAAGCTAGACAATGACTGAAACAGGTTAGAAATCAATTTATGTTAGTGTTGGCAAATAGTATTTAAAATGTCATGGACTGCTAGAGGACAGGAGACTCATCTATAAAATTTATAAACTCCATCTCTAAAATTTATGAAATTTATAAAACTCCAACAGCTCAATAAGAAAGAAGAAAATAATCCAACTTTGCAAATGGGCACCAGATGTGAATAGATAGTTCACCAAGGAAGAAAATCAGGCATCCATCAGATACATGAAGAAATGCTCTTCTTCATTGTACATTTAAGAGATGCAAATCAAAACAGTAATGAGTTATCACTTCACCTCAATGGAAAGTAAGGTTCTTAAAATCGGGACACACCCACCCAAACATTTCTACAGAGAGTATAACTCCCAAGCACTGCTGTTGTAGCTGTACAATTATTCAACTACTAAAGATTTCTTAAAAAAACAAGAAATAGAAATATGTTTTGGTTCTTCCTAGGTGCAAACAAGTTGATTCTGACACACAGCAGTCCTGTTCCATCCTCATAATTGTTCGTATGGCTGGGCTCATTGTCCTATCACCAGTGTCAGTTCAACTCCGTGAGGATCTTCTTTTCCTTGCATGCTGCTCTACCTTAACTCACATTGTGCCCTTCTCCAGGGGTCTGTGGATCCTTACATGTCCAAAGTAGGTAAGATGAAGTCATTCCCTACTTTCTCTGGAGTACTTTGACCTTATCTCTTTTAAGATAGACTGGTTTGTTTTTTTGAAGCCCATGGTAATTTCTTTATGCTTCTCCAATACTAAAATTAAAATCCATCAATTCTTGTTCAATCTTCTTTATTCAAAGTCCAACTTTCAATTGCATATTTAGCAATAGAATGTATTGGCTTTGATCAGGCACTCCTTAGTCTTCAAAGTAACTTCATTACATTGAATACTATGAAACGGTCTTTTGGAGAAGTTTTGCACAACGCAGCACATCTTTTTGGAGAGACAGAAGCTCTCACAAGTGGTGGTGGGAGAGAAACACTGCACAGTCACAGTTTAAAGAGATGTGCTGCTTCCTCCAACCATCGATGATAGTATTTCTCTATGACTCAGCAATTGTACATTTTGGTATGTACTCTACAAAAATAGAGACTAGAGCATGAACAGGTACACATACATGCTTATTCATCATCATTTTATGCATAATAGCAAGAAGAAGGAAACGGCCTAAATGCCCATCAGTGGAATAAGGAATAAATAAACCTTGGGACATTCACACAATGTAATATTAAACATCTTCACTGAATAATGATGATATTGTTAAAGCCTTCATTGGATGTATTTTGAGAATTTACCTCAGTGAAGTTAGTCAATCACTAAAAGGTTACTCAATGAGATCACAGACTTTATGCTGATGGCTGTGAATGACTCACTTTGGGATGAGATGAGCGTCCCCGTGTGTCATGCACCACACCAAGAGGATTCCTTTGGAGGGAGATTTTTTAAAGTGGAGGTTAGAAAATAGAGCAAGCCATTGGGAAGTTGGATAACTCATTTAAGGTATTTAGTGCAAAAATGATCTGACATATAAACCCTTACCTAATTCAAAATAAAAGATATCTGTCAATATACTAAGAAACAAGTATGGTCTGTTCCACACACCTTCACCAAACAACAATAAAACTTTAAAAATTCATTATAGTATATGCAAGGCCATATAACCTGTAAGATTCATGTGATATAGTTCCCTGTGATTTGGTCTATATTTTTAATTCACAGATACACTCACCAACTTGTAAGAGGGAAAACCAGTGGTTCTTTCTTCCTTTGTTCACTTGCAAAGAAACAAGATCATTCTGTTCTGGTTGAGGGGACAACACTGGAACAGAAATGAGAAGAGCAAAATTCATGTAAACCAAACCCACTGTCATCAGCTAAATGCTGGTTCATAGGGACCTTTTAGGCCAGGGTAGAACTGTGCCATGTGTTTCTCAAGCTATAATTGTTTGCATAAGTAGAAAGTCTTATCTTTCTGCTGAGAAGCAGGTGGTGTTTTCAAAGGACTGACTTTTGAATTGCAGGCCCAGGTCTTGTCACAGTAATTGGGAATGCATGTAAAGGCTTCAACCGCTTTTCCCTGGAAATCAAGGGTGGGGATAAATCCCATCACTTGGATATAAGTAGCAGTGAAGAAAGTTTTGGTAATTAACTGACACTTGGACATTGACTTTTAATCAGAATTGGCATCAAAATGAGATAGGTTGAATTATAATTGAAATATAGTCCCAACTTTATGCCAGTAAATGGAAAAGACAGAAGCCTTGTGATTGTCAATAAATGAGAACATTATTATTGAAATATTAAAATAAGCCTAAGCTCATACAACACTACTTGCTTTCTGTTTTTCTCTTTTGGTTTGCTTTTTATTCATAATGCACACATTTCCTAAGCATAATTGACTGTTGTACATGTGATTGAATGAGCACCATTGAAGCTTTTAATCATGGAGACATACTAGAGTTGTGTTTTAGCTGCCCTCTTGTCCTATGGGATGTCTTTGGAGATTAGAAAAACCACTGATGGGGGGGGTGTGTCACAGCCTAAATCTTCATCCTTCAAAGGAAGATAGAGTCCATTCTATATTTAATCATAATCCATGTCATCATTATGATTGAAGTCTTAATCAGTAATGAAAGTGAGTGTTTCCTTCTAAGCACTCAATATCTGTGTAGTTAAGAATAAAAGTATAATACTACTCTGGACAGCCACACAAAGCATTCAGATCAAAGGACACTGTAATTAGAAACATTTGCTAACTTATATTAAAATGGTGATGGGTAAAATTAATGTGTCCTCACTATATGAATCCACCACAAATTACATCCTTTGTGGACAGTCTGCACGCACACAATCATTACAGTAACACAGATCTCTCTATTATCTGTGGGTAAACCAAGATGGTGACACAGATGCTGAGAGATGCTAAGAAAGTGCTCTGTAGCACAGAGACACTAAGTAGAGCAGAATGGTTCATTCATCTATTAAATTGTACATCACTCTAGGTAACTTACCCAGATATTCACCTAAATTACATATTTGAAATGATCCCAACATCCTGACTAGAAATAAATCCCTAAACCTAGTTCTTCCTTTGAGACTTAAATGGGCTAAATTCCAAGAAGATAGCTGACACAAAATCCAAAAGAAGGGGAAGAAATAAATCTGTGGTTATTTATCAACTCCCTGCTCCCAATTTGCTCTCCTCCCATACTCTGAGCTATTATCTGGGCATTGAGTCAAGCACAGCTGTGCACTGCATCTATAGCAGAGACCCCACACAGCCTAGCTCAGTGAGGATGGGGCCTGGGCCTGGGGAGACCAGGGAATTGAAAAGTCATGTTTGGTGGATGTGAAAGAATATGCTCATGTATCTTGTGTCAGGATGGCCAAAATTCAGACCTGGCTTCAACTTTTTCTAGTCCATGATCTGGATAGAATTAGCAAAAGAGATTCAGTATTTTTCACTTCTCTCAAAAGGCAAGAATTGCCTCAGCTCTTTTCTTTTCTTGTACAAGTAAATGGAACAAGTTACACAAAAATCCTAGCTCAGATTGTGTAACTCAGAAGCCTTAAATAAGCATTCACATTGCTACACTAATGTAAACAGCAGCATTGATTCCATCACCATCAACATCTATCAGAACATTTTACTGTGTTTAAGTGAAAGGAACCTGTTTTCTGCTGTGGCAAGGAGATGCATACTACATGAGCTAGCAGGAATGTATAATAAATTAAAATACTGAATGATTAATCCCACAACTATACCAGAGCAAGGAATAATAATTTAAGAGACTTCTGAGTCAAGTCATGTCATCTAAGAATTTTCCATGTGATCATCTTTGCATGTTGGTTTTCCTGGCTAGGGAGGAAAAAAAAAAGCCCTACTCTCTCTGCTCACTCTCCCAAAACACTCACTCGGTTGTGCTGGGTCTCTGTTGAGATATGACCAAGGAGTGTGAGTCCTTCACTCTTTTCCTGCCTGGAGGGATATCACGAC
>PVJH01045707.1:0-12230 GCA_004026705.1 Nesogale talazaci
GGGGGGGGGGGTCGCGCCGCGCTTTGTAAAGGGGCTTGGGGGCTCGAGAGCCCGTGACGGACGGACGGGGGGACTCGGGACCCGCCAGGAGGCTCCGGCGCGGGCTCCGCTGGGCTGCGTGGTAACTTTGCGAGGTCCCCGCGACGGCGCGGAGTTGCCAGTTAGACGGCAGGTTTCGGCCCGGGGCCGCGCGTTCGTCCAGCGGGGACTTGGGGAGGAAGGCGAGGCGGCCAAGAGGGGGCCCGAAAGGGGCCGGCCGCGCTCCGAGCGAGCGCCGCGACGTCTTGCACTTTTGGCAGCGAGCGCTCGGCTCCGCCCCCTCCGCGCCCTGGGGCCGCCGCCGCCGCCGCTGCCCGGCTGCGCGATCTAACTGCACGTTGTCTTTTCTCTCCTAGGCGTCTTTTGGAAGTTCGAGCCCAGGTTTGTCCTCTTTTCTTACTCCTCCTGGTGGGTCCCCGAGGGCATCCGGTGTCATTGTGCCAAGCCCTAGCCTGCACCTTCTTTTGTAGCGTTGGCTTTAAAGATTTTCTCGGGGTGTAATGGGGGATCAAGTGGTTTGAGGAACCCACAGTTGTACTGTTTTATGTTTGTTTGCTTCCCTGGTGTGTTGGAAAACTACTTTGGTACTAGGCCAACCACAGACAAGTTCTTTTAAATATGTCTAATGCCCACACTTTTTTCCCCTGCAAGTCTTAGTTTATCTTCTTCACCTTTCCAGTACCTTGTAACAACTTAGGTTTTAAATTGTGGCATCTTTCAGAGATTCAACTCTTTGTCAGAAAGTTGGGGCTGCTTAGATTTTGTAGCGTGATACCTGCCCCCCTCACCCCCCTTTATTGAGGGATCGCACTCTTTTTCATCATTGGGATATCTCTGTAGATGGTGATAAAATTGCTAATGAAAGGTTAAGGAAAACTACTTTAAAAAATGAAAATTGCCTTCCAAAAGTGGTGATAAATTACTCAGAATCTTAGGGCATTAAGGGTGTTATGTCTTCTTCTTTCTGGGCTCAGGAATCCCTGGCAGATTCTGTTGACAGCCAGAGACTTTCCCCCAGCACCGGGCACACAATTGGAGGTTTGTGGCACCCCGGTGGCTGGCAGGTGGAGAGACTCTTTAGGCAGGTTCCAATTCTGACCCCACTGTTCAGATCACCTCCTAGGAGCCTCTCTGCCTTTTTCTTTGTCTCCAGGAAAAACACCTCCAAAACTAGTCCGACTCCCTTCTCCTATAGGCCAGGAGACAGCCTTTTACATGACTCTCCTGAGAGTCACCTAGTTAATAGCAGAGTCTGGACTCGCTCCCAAGTCTTCAGTTACAACACGGGGCTTACAGGGAACATTCCATCTCCCTGGAATATTACTTTTTGTATGTGATTGACCCTCAAGGGCACGCTTGATGATCATTTAAGGTATTACAGAGGAATCCACCCCAAATTTAAGGAACGTGTGGCAGTTTGGCAGATAGCAGTTTATGGCTTCACAGCTTTAAAGCTTTGTATAAAAAGTTTCGGTTAATTCTGAGACAAACATTTCTTGGTCTTCACTGATGTCATGAGAAGAATTTCTACAGGATGCCAAACATCTGGATGATAATGGAACTTTTCCATTCTGCAGCACCATTCCTGTTAAGTTGCAATTTAGGTTAGAAAGCAAGAGGATTGTGACTCTAGTATCTAAACAGATATGTAATCTGTTTTTAATCAATTAGTCGATTTAAATAAGAATTTTAGAACTGGAGGGATTCTTGAGGTCATTTAAGCCATCCTCTATATTTCACAAATGAGGAACTGGATGGAGGCCCAGAAATTTAAATGTCTTGCCTCGGGTCCCAGAGAAAACCAGGACAAAGCCAGAAGTAGACCCTCAGGCCTTTCCGTTTCTAGCTGTGTGGAATACCTTCCACTTTCTACATTAAGGGGAGATCTGCTGTGTGCCAAGCGATTTGGAGTTCGCAAAGGAAACATCGCTTGGGTCTGCTTGCAAAGAGTTAGAAAAGCTGCCTCCCTGACACTTGAGCATACATTTAATTTTTTACTTAAAATCAAAAACACTGAATTCTGTCTGTGATTGGGCATAGTGAAAAGACTTTTGGCCAAGTCTAAATGTTTTGGTAATGAACCTGCATACATTGTCCTTAAATGTTTGAAAATTTTAAATATTAGCCTTGACAAAATTTCTAGCATGACTAAAAGCTGATAAAATGTGCTATGTTGGAAATGCCCATTTCCACTTCTCCCACAGCCCAGATGCAACTCTGATGTTCCTTTGCTGCTTAAGTTAGTTGACTTAAATACTAAGGCAAACGAATGGAGAAAATCCTGTTTTTCATAAATTTCATTCTTTGGGGATGACAGACTTTATCCATTTCCCCTGATTTTCGGAAATCGTAATGAATTTACCTTTGTATTTAAAAGTAAAGTCATCATTGTCTAGATGTGTGTGAGTAGACCACCTTGCCAGCACATTGCAGTGGAATACATCTTCCTAAACACTTCAGTGTGACTTTCTGTCTTCCCTTCATACAATCCTGAAGTTTGTATTAGTAATCCAAACCAAAGACTGTTCTTAAAGCCCGATGTCTGTCGTTATGCCGGGGAGCTTGCAAGACTGCTGTAGGAATGGAAAGTGGTATTAGTGCTTTTAACAACTGTCTAGAGACCATCCAAATAGTCCCTTTAAAGAACTGCACCTATTCCATGACCTGGAGTAGAAGTTGGATAAAGCTAATATTCTCTTAGGAAATGCAAGCTTTAGTGTACAATAGATTCCTGTGAAGTCTTCTCTTCAAGGAGGTTGAGTCCTCCAGACGTTTTGCTACTGCTCATAGACAAATAGGTTAGACTAACAGGGAAGCCAGTTTGACTGTTTTTCTAATAAAAAGTGGGGGGGGGGAGGGGAAGATGATGAATTAACTGATAAGCCAGCCGGCCTGTTTTTCTGTGAGGGCATTTATTTAGGGCCGCTCCATTTAAATCGCTCCGCAGCTATTGTAAGTTGTTTGCTCGTGGACCAGATCTCCTGTAAAAGCTTTTGTAAATCACTCGGTCTTGCTCTTTTGCTGACTTGGCTATCTTTCCAGAACCATACGGTTTTGCTTCACAACCTGTGAGATATATAGTGAATGCCTTGAGAAATTAAGGATAAAAATTAAAAAAGAATGGCCAGGCAAGCACAACTTGTTTTCTTGTGTAAGCGGCTTTGTGACTGTAAAGTGATTTGGGTTGTTTGGTTCCAGTGGGCTCTCTGTCTTCCGAGGATCATGACTTTGACCCCACTGCTGAGATGCTGGTCCATGACTATGATGATGAACGAACTCTTGAAGAAGAGGAAATGATGGATGAGGGCAAGAACTTCAGTTCGGAAATTGAAGACTTGGAAAAGGTAAAGGAGTTTATCACAGTACTTTTGTACAAACTTGTAAAGATTTAGAAATTCTCTTTCCACTTTACATCCTACCTACAATGCAAATGGAATCAATATTTTCTTTTTTTACCTCGTACCACTAAATTTCACCTATACTCAAGGAACGTAAAGCTAACGCAGGATTAAAAATGGGGACAAAAATTTTTGATATCACATATGAAAAACTATGAAGGAGTATACAAAGCTTGCTGAGCCCCCTGTGGAAGTGCAGGGAAGGCTTCATAGAACATGCCCAGAATCTCTCCTGTTTGGGGTTATTTCTTTTTTAAGTCAAGAGTTTGTTGTGACCATGGGGCAAAAGTCCTAAGTGGTCTTTTAATATGCCTGCCTTGATTTACTTTTAGAGGTGGGGAGAAGTAGATGGGGGTGCCCCCCCCAACAGGAATCCCCTCCAAAAAAACCCCCAAAGACAAAGGTAGGTATTTAAATTCTTTAACAAACCAACCTTATCACTTTTCGTGTATTCTCTGTTACACTTAGTACTTTTGTCAGATGTGCAATTCCATTCTTGGAAACATTTTTCAAACTCCTCTGTTTGGATGGCTGACAGCACCTCCTCCCTTGTTTTTTTTTCACTTCTCTAAGTTGTCACATTGCTGTCCTTCCATGTCCCTCTTCATTCCCCCAAACAAAAATAAGCCACATGGAGTGAAGTCAGGTGCGTAAGGTGTACACGGCAAGAGAGGCATGCTGTTTTTTGCCAAAAACTGGCACACTGAGATGGCTCAGTTGGCAGGTGCATTGTCATGTTGGCAAAACCAGTCCTCTGCCACAAATCAGACCTTTTTTGTTGCCAACTGAAGTTTTTAGAGGTTATCAGAACCTCTAAAGGGAAAGCTTGATTAACGAACTGGTAGAACGAACTCTAAATGCACTATCCTGACATCACACACACACACACACACACACACACACACACACACAGTGAACATCTTGATCTCTGATTTTACTTGACGAGTTTTTTCTGGGCGAGGTAATGATGGCATCTTCCACTGGTTTGATTGATGCTTGCTTTAGGGTCGTAAGACTACTTCTATGTCTCATCACTAGTAATGACCTTGGAGGAAAAAGTCTGAGTCGCTTCAGAGCTGTTCTGTTAAAGTACGGCCTGTTTCCACTTGATGCCCTTTTTCCTGGCCAGTCAGAACCCACGACACAAAATTTCGCAGCAGTCCTTCTCATTCCCAAATCTTCTGTTAAAATTCACTGAACTGAGCTCCGAGAGAATCCAGATAACTGCTCCATCTCTTCAGTGGCCCTTCATTGATCTACAAATTTTGTCCACGTTTGCGTCCATTTGGGAAGTTGGCATATCCAGAAGATTTGTCATCAATCAACATTTCACCCTTTGAGAATCAAAGAGACTACTCATACACTTGAATTTTTCCCATAGCATTGCCCTTGTTAGTGGTGTTCAACATCACAACAGTTCTTGAGGCATTTTTCCTGAGCAGAAAGGCAACATTTTCACAGCCCCACACTGTTTTCTTAAATCAGCTATCACAAACAAGGTTTGAGCAAAGCTGCTTTCATGAAAAAAATCACCGTAATCCTCAACAAGAACCTTCTCAGGTGACGCCACTGGGTTCACTAACTCGCCTAGCTGTTGAAAATCTGTTTCTTGGAGGGATACCCCTCATAGACCAGTAGGCAGCATGATATAAGAAGATGCTGTGTGCCTGACTATAGTTTAGTCATATAGACAGTTTAGTCATTTTGTCAGTAAGTAGCAAGAAACAAACTTCATTTACTAGGGTAACTTAGACATTACTTGTATAATCTGATAGCGATTTTTAGGGGCTAATAGATTTTATATGTTAGGCTTTTGGGATTTGTTCTTTCAGATATGCAGTAATAGCTATTTTGGTCTCTGTCTTATGAGCCTTAAAGGAAATTAGAGATGATGCAGACACGACAGCAGATAATTTACTCATAAAATTAATCACTAAAAAAGCTAGTTCCCCCTACTCCTGTAAGCTTTCGTTCTTATCACTGTTTGCTTTTATAATACCTCTTACTCTGTGGAGTTCCAAAAAATTATATAGTTCAAAAAAATTGCACATTTCAGCTTTTCTATCTTGAATAATGTGCCTTTTGGTATCTTATCCCCCTCTTAGAAATTGGGACCGAATCTAGAAAAGACCCTGAAATGCACCTCCCTTAAAAGGCCAATCCAGTCCCCAGTAAAATATTAAAAAAAAAAAAAAAAAGAGGCCAATCCATCTCTCCTTGCACAAAGGACAAGATGAGTTATTACTAAGTGTGACCTACTGCCCAGTGCCTCTGGGCCATTGTCCTGATCTGTACCCAAACCTCCTTGCGTTGAGTCATTTATAATTCACAGTGACTCTGAATGATGAGTCGAACAACTCCATAGGGTTTTCCAGAGTCAGATTTGTGGAAGCAGACTGCCACTTGAGTGTTTGGTGGGTTCAGATGCTGACCTTTTAATCAGCACCTGGCTGCTTTGCCATAGTGCCACGAGGGCTTTGTTCTGATTTAAACAATAGCAGTGTAGATATGGGCTCTGTTTTTTAATTGATGAATAATGAAACAGATGTAAAGATAAAGAATCATTTGCATTTCAAGAAGAAATTGTAAATTGGGTCTTAATTACTGCTATATAAGTTTTCAAAGCCCTGGTATTGCGGTCATAAAAGCACTGAACTGCTCACCTCGACGTTGCCAGTTCAAACCAACTCGGCACTTCTTGGGGGAATGCAGAGGCTTTCCGCTCCTATAAAGATTGAAGTCTCAAGCCCTCTAGAGTGCTGCTGTGACTTAAAATCAACTTGATGTCAGTGGGCTTTTAAGCCACAATCGGAAATAATGCATTTTGAAAATTTTTTTATTTGAAGGTGATTTAGGTATTGCTTTATATTAACACCACCACCTGTCTGTCGTACACCCGTGAGTATGTGTTAGTGCGACTGGAAGTCGTACCACTGGTATTTCAAATATCAGCAGGGTATCCAGGGTGGACAGATTTCAGTGCAGCTTTCAGACTCAGATAATATTGGGACGGAGGATCTGGCAATCTACTTATGTAAATAGTGGCCGGTGAAAACCTTATGAATAGTAATGAAACATTGTGTGACACAATGCTCAAAAATGGACCTCTAGGTTGGAAAGCACTGACTGAGGAAGTGGTGCATGTGTCTTTGAAGTACTGTTGCCCTTAATAACATACCTGGCATAAAACTTTGGGACCCTCGTGTACAGATGTTGCATGACTCAAAATGAGAAGCAGCAGCCGCAAGCATACATTAATTATCAGTGTACTGTACAAAGTAGGAATCTAGGAAAATTGGTAGTCAATAATATTCTGGACATAAATGAGCTAAAATGGTATGAACCTGCCATTACAAATAAGATAACTATTTGGCTTACCATGTTGAGAATGACAGATTGAAGAGAAATAGATCATCCATTGTCTGATCCCCGGTGGCGTAAGTGGTTGAGTGCGGGACTGCGGTCTGCAGGCTTGGCAGTTCAAATCCAGCGGCAGCTCTCAGGAGCAGAGCTGGGTAGCTCCCACGTCCACTAGAGGGCAGTGATGCCCCAAAGTAAAAAAAAAAATTTTAAAAAGAATGAATTTTCAAGATCTCTTTTGAGATCTTTTTCAGTATTCGGACAATACCCAAATGAAAAGCAGACCAGTTAATACAACTATTCAAACGTTTACACTAACTGCTAATGCCATAGATGTTGAAACTGAAGATTTTTACCAATTTCTGAGTCTGAAATTGATCAGACATGCAGTTGGGATTCATTAATAATGGTGATTGGAATGCTACAGTTGAAGACAAAGCCATTGGATAATATGACCTTGGTGATAAAAAATGACATTGGGGATCACATGGTAGTACTTTGCAAAAGAAATGACTTATTCATTACAAATGCGTATTCAACACTAAACAGTGGCTATACTCATGGACTTTGCAAAATAGAATACATAAGAATCAAATCGACTACATCTGTGATAAGAAATATTGAAAAAACTCAATTATTATCAGACAGAAACTGGTTGGCTGCCTTGTTTCAAAGGCCAATTATGAGTCAGAAGAACACCAGGGACCCTGTTTGCTTAGTGGTTACTTGTTGAACTGCTAGCCATAAGGTCAGAAGTTCAAGACCACTAGCCGTTCCTCCGGTGTGTTAATCTAACTAGATTAGAGAAACAAATTCATAGACACTCATGTGTATGAGGTTTTATAAAAAAGAGCAATTGTATATTGAGAAAACATCCCAGCCTAGGCTATTTCAAGTCCATAAGTCTGATATTACCCCATATGTCAATATTAGTCCATAAATTCCTCTTCAGACTCATGCAGCCATGCAATGATGCCAAATGCAGGAAGATCACAGGCCAGTGATCTTATGGAAAGTCTTATGGATCCAGCTGTGGTAGAAGTATCTCCGAGCTGGCGTGGGTCTCCATGTGGTTTGTCGTAATGTCTTGCAGGCAGCGAGTTAATGTCCTGCCTCCAGTGAGTTATTTATATTCTTTGGGGCTCCACATGAGGTCATCAAGCGGCCTGATTGACAAGCTAAATTCTACCCTTTCGGGCTTAAGTCTCAAGTAGACAACAGATTATGCATGACTACCACATCGGGAGAAAGACGAATTGTTCTACTCCCACACAGAGTTACAGAAACCCACAGGTGCAGTTACTTGTCATACTGAGTTATCAGTCACGATGGCCTCAGTGGCAGTGAGCGTTTATGTCCATCGACCCTGCCAAGTTGAATGCATAAGAATCAGGTCGACTGCATCTGTGGAAAGATGATGGAGAAATTAGAATGTCACCAGTGAGAAGAAGGCCATTGGGCAGTGGAAGAGTCCATCAATAACTCACATTCAAGGTGAAGTTGAAAAAAATAAACCCATAAGAGCCTAAACATGACAGAATTTATAGAACATCTTAAGAATGGATTTTACATAGTGGTCACTGAACCCAAGCTGTGGGATTATCTCAGGATCATCATCCATGAAGCCAGCAGAAGTTCATTAAGAAGATAGGAAAGAAGGGCTTAAAGTGGTTGACAGAAGTGACTGGAAGTTGCTCTTGAACATAGGGTGAGCAGAAGAAATGTTGAAGAGCTGAACTGAAGATTTCAAAGGACAGGTTTGGGGACAATGTAAAACATTATAATGAAATTTGCAAAGACGCAGAGTTAAAAAAACAAAAAGAAGAACATGTTTGCATTTCTCAAGCTAAAAAACTGAAGAGAAAGCGTCAGCTTCCACTTGGCATATTAAAGGATTTTATGAGGATGGTGCTGGACAAGGCAGTGTTTTATTTTGTTGTTTATAGGGTCACTGTGACTCTGAACTGATTCACCAACATCTAACAACAACCTGAGTAAAATATTGAAATAGCATACGATCAAGATCCAGCGGAAGAAATCTAAAGTACAGTGAAACGCTGACAAAAACCAAGACTCAGAATTGACGGGAAAACCCACTGGAATGCTTTATCAAATGGATGTGGTTCTGTAAGTGTTCGTTGCTCTGGTCAAAGAGATTGTTTTGTGCCCATTCAAATAAAAAGACCCAACATGTAGAAGTAATGAGCAATATCAGTAATATGACACCCCGGATCTTGGGAAGATCATTTTAAAGTAGTTGCAGTGGTATATCGACAGGGAACAGCCAAATCCCAAAAGGGTCCAGAAGAGGGTGTAGAATGAAGACTGTCGTCGTTCACCTTGGGTAGGTGTTGGCTGAATGCACAGAATACCAGAAAGAAGTTTACCTGTGTTTTATTGGTGCAAACGACAGTGAGAAAAATAATTGATGGACAATATTGGGAAGAATGGAAATTTCAGAACACTACTCTTATATGCTTATGAGGAAGTTGTACATAGTTTAAGAAATGGGACAAGGTGGTAGATATTATGTGGTTTAGAATCAGGAAATTATTGAGTAATTAAGGATACTCCACCTGTAAGCTGAGAATCATTTAAGAAGCTGGACTCTAGAATACCTTATCAGAATTTTGGTGGTAGACACTTGACAGTAGACCAATGATGCAATCTTCCTTACTGACAGTGAAAGGGCTTGGAACCCTACCAGAAGAAGATCACAAACGACAGTGTTCAGTCTGGACTGCACCTTCCCATACAGAACGAGCATCCTCACAACCGCAGCACAGTCAACAGAAAAGATTTACGATCTGAAGAATTAAAAAAAAAATTGATCTGTAGTCAGTACTCATGGAAGCAATGTTCAAGCATGTGATGTATTGGGCAAATCCGTTCCCCAAGACCTCTTTAAAGTGTTGAAAAGCAAAAATGATGTCACACCGAAGATGAATATAGTCCAACTCAGCCCATGGTTTGCGGTGGTCTCATCTGCATGAGATGCACACTTGAGCCAGAACCAACCTGATGGCCCCAAACATACTAACAGTTGATATGAATATTAATTTTTAAAAGCTGTAACTAAGTTTTTGCAGAATATTATAGCCTACAAACAAAGCCTATATTTTGGTGTTTAGGAATATTTAGTGTGTTGCATAATAGAGAAAACAAGAGGGCTACAAAACCTTATAAAGAACTGCTTTGTGGTAGAGAATTTCAATTATATGATTTTATTTTAAACCTAGCAAAATTAGATTTATGGCATCTTTAAGTGTTTAATGAAAGAGGTTACAACCATGATGTTTCGCCACTTTAATTTTCGGTATCAGACAGGCGTTATGATCTCCCTCTGGCAGCCCCTCAGATGTGTCAGACAGATATTGACATATATTTTCTTGGCTCAAGAGCCAGGTTGATTGTGTACAAATCACATGGATGCAGGGGCAGGAGGTCACTACTATGAGATTTGTACCTAGGCTCACACAAACACTGCTCCAGGACTCATCAAAAGGTTGATGGTTCAAACCCACCCAGAAGTGGCTCAGAAAATAGGCTTGGGCATCGGTGAAGGTCATAGCCTTGAAAGCCCGGAAAGTACACATGGGATTGCCACGAGTCGGAACTGAGCTGGTGACAACAGGCCACAGTAGGTGCTCCCAGGTGTCCCATGGGACTAACAGCTGAAACTCAGAAGCTGCTCAAGGAAGTGTAACTCATCACAGGCAACCCAGGAGCACAGAGAGGAACTGCCCAGGGGTTTCTGAGGCTGAATCTGCAGGAGAGCAGAAAGCCTCAACTTTCTTCCTTGAACCAACTGGGAAGTCTGAACTGCTGGCCTTGGGGTTAGCTTAACCCACTTCTACGGGTCCCCTCATACATCACCAACTCAAGGAAATAGTATTTTTTCTATGTAAAGTTGAGCAGCAGAGGTGAGAGGGATAGGTGGGCTGAGATGGCTCACTGACATCTTATGAACCCTTCAGTCTATAGACCAACCCATTGAGAGTATAACTAGATTTGAATGTGTTCCTTAAAATTAAGTAGATTCAAAGAAACATGCAAGAAAGAAACAAAAGAAAAATCTTTCTATCAGAGATAAGGAGCTGGGACAGACTTTGACAGTAACCACAGATGTAAATCTCAGAGACTTTGAGATTTACTGATTCAGCTTTGAAAATTATTTTTGTGCTTGAAAGAACCAAATGTTGTAATAGTAGACTCTTAATAGAAGTCTCGTTTGGGACGTACTTCAAGGCAGGTTCGACTTGGCCACTTTTGCCCAAGAAGTTGTTGACCTTTTGTTTTTGCCATCAGCCCATTCGGGGTCTCATCCTTCATACCTTGTATGGTTTCTGTCAATCCAGTCACTTTCTCCTCAACAGACAGTCATCGGGCTTGGATCTCTTATACCAGTCTACCTTTTCTCCCTCCTGCCCTGTGAGAGTGCCACGGCCCAGCCTGGCCCTTTCAGCCCTCAGTTTATCCTCCTACTTACTTAGCCCCCAGATGTCATACTTGACATGGTTCCTTTTTTTGAAAGACGTTCCCTCAGCCGTCCCGCGATAACCGAGCCTCAGGAGTGTGGATGTCCTCTCTAGCTATCCTTCTTTCCCCTCTGGTTCTTCCCCAGGCTGTCTGATCCAGTCACCGTTAAGACCTGCGTGATCGCTGGCATTTGACTCAGGCGACCGTGCCTGGTAGACCCATACTTACCACTTCTAATTCTGTTTGTAATGACTTCGATCTTGCTCATGGAATTTTCTTTCTTTGCCCACACTTAAATATATGGCACGCACCAGGGCTCTTACCTTTTGCCTTCTCTCATCCGAGCCTTTCCAGGGACTCTCATTCCAGCCAATGACTTCATCTTTCAGCTGAGCTCGGTACCCTCTTGTCCGACAGTTAATCTCTTGTTAATCTGAAGTGTGCTGCAGTTACAATCCCCCTCCAGTCACTTGGTAGTAAATAAATCAACAAGTAGTAGACTCGCTTTTTAAAAATTACCTCAATAGCTCATTCTTCCACTGTGTCTAAAATAATATTTCCAAAATGAAAGTCATGTTTAAAGTTTTTCCAACAGACTCTGTAGGATGATATATCTGGAAATTCTTGTAGTAAAGTATAGGTCCCCATCTTTTCTCTCTCCCCTTCCTCTGGGTGAGCTCATCAGCTCCTGTGGCTTTAAAGATCTAGATGCTAATGAATGCCAGATTTCTATCTTGAGCCCAGCCAGTTTGTCTGAGCTCCAGGCTCCTGGCCAACTTGACTTTTCAACTTGGATGTTTCTTAGTTTTCTCAAACTTCCCTCGTCTTCTGCAGAACCCTTTGTGGGTTTTTTTTTGGAAAAACCATCCTTTAGTCTTTTGTGACATAGTAAAAGTTAACATGAGAAGTTGCTCAAATAGAATTCTGGGGAGTCTTCGTCCTCTTCTTTCTTTT
>PVJH01045708.1:0-12238 GCA_004026705.1 Nesogale talazaci
CAACACATAAAAGTCCCCTGGGTTGTCTCGCTAGAGAAGCCAACCTAACACAGTTAGCATAGGAGTGAATTTGTGGAGGAACTCATGATGGAAGTGGAGAATGAACACTTATCTGAACACTTCCCCATGGTAGTTGAGTGGAATTGAATTTTCCTTCTCCTCTGTATCTTGAGGAGGTTAGCTATAGCCATATAATTTACTTAGTTGGTTTCTGGAAAAGTCATGGGAAGTGAAACTTTTGATTCTCACATACTCTTTGGGTTAGTCTGAGTAGACTAGAGAAACAAATTCATAAGCACACATAAGAATATAAGTGAGAGGTTTATATACAAGAGGAATGGAGCATTGAGAAAGCATCCCAACCCAGTCCAGTCCAAAGTCATAAGTCTGATATTAGCTCATATGTCTAATATCAATCCAGTAGTCCTCTTCAGACTCATGAATTATATGCAACGATGCTAGGACAATGACAGGCCAGTGAGTGCAGAGTCTTGTGTATCCAGTGGTGGTAGGGGCAGGGATTTCCATGTGGCTACTCTGACTCCAGAGCTCTGGTTGCATCAGGGTAATCCCATGTGACCTCTGCTCCGACTGCTCCAGTCTCCAGAACTTAGGGTCTATAGCATGTTGTCCCAATGTCTTGTCGGTAGACCATCTCCAAGAGACTGAGTTGATGGTTTCTCACCTCAAACTGGGAAATACCACAAGACTTCAAGGAGTTCTCAGGAAAAAGTCTTGCCCACACAGAGGTCTCATTGGCTATTGCCAGATTATCAGGCTAGTCTCCACCCCTACACTCCCAGTGCTGAAATTGACACAGATCATTCACTGCCACACTATTTTTTGATTATTCCTAACTGAAATGGTAAATGGGAATATCATGGATGTTAACTGGAAGCTCAAGGGGGAAAAAGCTGCTTTTGGACTTGGCACAGGCAAAATATTTGCTACTTAGACAAAAAGACTGATAGAAAGCTAAGCCCTGGTTTCATTTTGTATTTAGATGGGATCATCTATAATAGAAAGGATTTGACTTAGGGTATTTTTAATTGCTTTTAGAATTTGTCTGTATTAGTAATATATTTATTTTTCCTACCTAATATTAATGGACATTTGTGTGACTAGAAATGAATATGGACATTATTTTTAGAGATAACTTATAAGTCTACCCAGCTTCAGCATTTTTCAACAGAACTTGTTAAAAGGGACACTAAAAGTTGGCCAGAAGAAATGTCTTTTTCTTTGATACCAAGGTAGAATGCTTAAAAAATGTAAGTCCCACCCAGTGCTTTGAGTACTTAGATATTTGTATTTAAAGAGACAGATAACTAGAATTGTTGGGAGGCTGTAGATAAAAATTTAAAAAAAAACTGAGTGGAGACCCAGTGTCCATTTGTGACCTTAATAACAAACCTATACAGATATGAACAGAGACTTATTTCCCCATCATCATATATCCTGGAATTCCATGATGCTCACCTTCCTGACACTATCACTGAAGACAATGTGGGTACATAAACAAATAGGCTGAAAAAAGCTGATTGTACCTGGCTTTCAAAAATATAGCATTTTGGGTCTTAAAAGCTTTAAGGTAAACAAGCAGCCATATAGCTCAGAAGCAACAAAGCACACATGGAAGCACACTGGCCTATGTGAACATGAGGTGTTGAAGGTGTCAGGCATCAAAACACACAAAAAAATCATATCATTGAGAATGAGGAAGAATGAGGAGTGGTGACCCAAAGCCCATCAGTAGGCAACTGGTCATCCCCTAACAGAAGGGTCACTGGGAGGAGATGGACCAGTCAGGGTGCAGTGTAGTAACTGTGAAACATACAACTTTCCTCTTGTTCTTAAATGCTTCCTCCCACACTATCGTAATCCCAATTGTACCTTACAAATCCAGCTAGACCAAAATGTACACTGGTATTGATAGGTACTGGAAACCCAGAACAAATGAACACTTCATTATCAGTGGTGAGAGTGGTGATAACAGCATGGTGAGGGGGGAGGTGGTGTAGAAAAGGGGAACTGATTATCAGGATCTACATATAACCATCTCCTGGGGGATGGACAACAGAAAAGTGGGTGAAAGGAGATGTTGGACAGTGTAAGAAATTAGCAAATAATAGTAATTTATAAATTATCAAGGGTTCAAGAAGGAGGTAAAGTGGGGAGGGAGAGGGAAAATGAGGAGCTGATATGAAGGACTAAAGTAGAAAGCAAATGTGTTGAGAATGATGATGGCAGCAAATGTGCTTGACACAATGGATGATGTATGACTATGAAAAAAGTTGTTCAACCCCCCAATAAAATGATTTTTAAAAAATAAGTAGATAAAGGTGACTTTGACTTCTCATATCTCATGCAAATTATTTACTTGAGAATGCCCCTAAGCTGGAAAAGTCTGCACCAGAGAACTATCCCTCTCTAGAACTGGAAGTTAAAGAAAGACGATGGGCACCCTGAAATGATTGCTAGGTGATGAAGACCTGGATTCCCTTGTTGAGTAGAAGTAAGGGAAATGCAACAATGGGGATATGGGTTGAGTCTTGACACTGATACCCCTGGATCTGGCTGACAAGGATTAGACAGGATGAATTTAAGCTGATTGGTCTGATGTTTCAAGAGTTGTGTGGAACCCCTGTCTATAGCATAATCCATCCTGAGGGGATTAGGGTTATTGAGAATTTTTGACAGGGCTAGTGGTCTGAAGTGGGGGCCATTGTGTGGGGAAATTTCTAGCTTGCTATGGCAACCATTGATAGAGCTTAAAATAGCTGATAGAGCTTAAAATAGCTGAGTTAACCAAAACTGATCTACCAAGATGAAGAGAAAGATATTTGATCAGGTGAGCTGGTGCACATTGCTTGCTAACTTGATGCAATCTGGTCTAGCTTTGACTTTCTTATGGAGGCAGACACACAGATTCCAATGAAGATATGAAGATCTTTCCCATTAAAGAACATGCTTGTCTCCTCAAAGCAAAGGGTTAACTAAAATGGACAGTTTAAAAATCAGATACTCTAAATGGGGGGGAGAGGGGTAAAGGCATACAGTGGCTGGTTTGCAAACTTTCATGAGTTGAGAAAGTTATGGTTTCGATTATAAGATTAAGATGTAGACATTCACAAAACTGCAACTGTTAGGGATAGAATATTTGTTTTGCTCACTTATGGAAATATAAGATTTAAGTGGAGCTGGAACCTATTCAGTTGTATAAATTTTAGTTGTATCCTGCTGAGTGCAAACATGATCTTATAATTGTCTTTCCTTAAAATTATGTAAGAATAAGAAGTTGGGCATAGTTATCAAGTTGACACAGAGTGTTTGGTAGCTGTTAAATTTATGCCAACTTGAGTCTGTGTGGACATGTAGGAGTGGAGCCCAACTTGTTTGTCAGATCACAACCTACTGATACCTTCTTGTGGTGTGGCCTTTTTAAAGGAGGAATACTGGGAACCTCTCTTTCCTCTTTGGTACTTCACCTTTCTCCATTTTTGTACTTCACTGAGCTCTGAGTCTGCTTCCAGAGTTATTAATATGTGGACCACCTAACCATGAAAGTTGTTGGCATGCTGCCAGGTTTCCCCTTGGTTCAACATGACTATACCTACAGGTCTGTGTTCTCCCTCCTTCCTGAATCACTTTTCTTCCTCCTCAGTCTTCAGCTAAGTGAGTCTGAAATGGGCTTCTGCTAATATCAGACTCATGATATAAGATTGCTTCCTAATATAAATTTCTGTACTATATATAGATGAATCTCCCTAGTTTTATTTCTCTAGAAAACCCTTAACATAATTGAAATTTCTCTCTTGGACTAGATGGAGTCTTGGTGGCAGGGTGGATTAGGTACTGGGATACTAACCACAACATTAGTAGTCGAAAGCCATTAACCACTCTAAGAGATTCTGTTCCAATTAATATTTACAGCCTCAGAAGCCTCAAGTCAGGTCAATATGAGTCAGGATATGCACAGTGGGAATAGGCTTGTACTTTTGTGTTTGTCCTCTGTTTGGGATGGCGTCATTTCTCAGTAAGGCTCTCCTGGTGCTTCCCTTAAGAATAAATGCAAGAGTGCCAGGAAAATCGAAGTTATTGTTTTGTTAGGTGCCATATACCCAATTCTGACTCACAGTGACACTATGTACAATGGAGCAAAATACTGCTCCATCAGTGCTGTCCTCCACAATTGTGTTTTTGTTTGAACCCACTGATGAGCCACTGTGTCAATCCAACTTTTCGAAGTCTTCAATTTTTGCTGCCCTTCTTCTTTACCAAACAGGAGGTCCTTTCTAGGGATAGATCTTTCCTGACAATGTGACTGAGGTACATGAGATGGAACATCTATGGTACAAGGAATAATCGTTTTACACCATCCTTGCCTGAAAAGATTATTCCGACTGCACTTCTTCCAAGAAATATGTGGTAATTTTTTTGACCAGCACATGGTACTTTCAGTAGTCTTTTCTAGCACCATAATTCAAATCCATTGATTCTTTCTCTGTCATCCGCACTTAATGTCCAACTTTCACATGCATATGGGGCATTTGAAAACACCATGGCTTGGGTCAGGGGCACCTTAGTCTTCAAAGTAACATCCTTGCCTTTCAAATCAGGAAATTAAAAGAAGAGAACAAAGGAACTTCTATATGCATCTTTAATTGAGCATCCCCGATTGAGCATATGATATTTTGACTTAGGCACGCTCTTCAGCTGTACACTCTGCAGAGGTCGTACGCTTCCCGTAAGTTTCAGATGAAGAAGCTGCCAGTGGATGAATCAAAATACTTCTTAAATAACTTTATAACTATGCTTTTTATATTGGATCTCTCTAGCTCACCAGTCCTAAGCAATTTATAGCTTCCTGGCCAGAGTATAGACATGTTCTATAATAGGTTAGTTCTTTCTTCTTCCTGGTATTGGCTCAAGATCTGATGATCAGATCACATATGAAGTGTGTAATCAGTTTGAATGCACTAACTTCAAAAAACTGACCTAGGATGATAATGGCCAAGGAAACTCTGTGGAGTGATTTTACATGTGTTCTAGTTTTTTTTTATTTTCTGTTACCTCTTCAAGTTTTTCCCGCTTCATTTTGTTATTCTTATTGGGGTTTCTTGATTGTTTCTTTTTCTTTACATGAAATACAGAATAGATATATATCTAGAAACTGTAAATGGATTAATATTTTTTCAGGGTTATGGCAGAAGAGCTTGGTTGGAAATGAGGAGTTAGTAATAATGAGGACAATAAAGAAGAACATGTTCTAAAAATTGATGGTGGTGTTGGTCACAAAACTTTTTTTATTATTTTTAAACTGTTGCAACATATGTCAATAAAACTGTAAAAAGTTAAGGTGCAAACTCAAATTTTACAGAATAATAATAGAAGAGAAAATTCCATGAAGTACTTTTATTCTGAAACCCATGTGTTCTCCATAATTCCAGGGCCAATTCCATTGCAGCTATCAACAAAAACAGCCATGCATGATTTTTCTTGCTCTAGTCACCCAAGGAAGGAGCCTCTCTGGCCTTGTGGCATAGGGGTCTAGCAATTAACTACCAAGATAGAAGTTTAAACCAGGCGAAAAATGAGCATATCTGCTCCCAGGAAGACTCAGAGTCCTGTAAACACTGAGGAGCAGTTCTGCTTTGTCCTAGGGGTTCACTGTGAATTGGAATCATGGTGATGACAGTGTTTTTAGTTCTTGACTGCTTTGAATTTCCCCTCTCTTATAAGTGCTTCTCTCTCCATGTGTGTTTTCTAATAATAGATTTAGAAAGGGTTTCAGGAGCAAATGTGTTCAATCCTTCACCTCGATCCAGAGCACTTATTTTTATAACTTTTCGTATAAATTGCCATAGCAGATGCTCTCAATGCCCCACCCATATGCTCTCAGCAGTCACCTCTATATGTGAACATGGCTTCCTGTAAAAAACAGCTGGGACTCTTTGCCTGAGGGCTTCTTCTTCTTTTCTTTTTTCCTGTTTTGACTGTGGGAACAGGGCCAGTGTTCCAACACCAGAAAACTGGTGTCCTTGGAGGCAACTGAATTGAGGGGACTGTGAGGTGAGCTCTGTACTTTCTCCAAGGTTCTTCAGAGACACTCAGTTGTAATAGCTGCCTTGTTTGTCCAGGTACCTTTCCCTGATGTTCTCTTTTACCCAGTCCTATAGCCCCCTTCCTCTATTGACATTTCTACTCAAACTCTAAGTGCCATCAAGTCTATGCCAACTCATAGCAATCTGATACGACAGGGTACAACTGCCCCTGTGAGTTTCAAGACTAACTTTTTATAGGAGATGAGCCAGTTAAAGCTCAGTGTAGCAACAATGAAATATGTATCTTTCCTCTTGTTCTCAAATGCTTCGTCCCACCCACTATCATGCTCCCGGTTCTACCAGACAAGTCTGGCTAGAAAAGGGCTATATACTGGAGTCGGAAACATGGGGAATTTAGGAAAGATGTTCCCTCAGGACTAATGATACGGAGTGGTGATACGGGGAGGGTGGAGGGATGGAGGAGTAGAAAGGAGGAACTAATATCAGGGATCTACATATAACCTTCTCTCTGGGGCATGGCCAACAGGGAAGTGAGTGAAGGGACACATTGGGCAGTGTACGATATGAAATAGCAATTTGTAAATTATTAAAGGTTCGTGGGGGGGGGGGGAGGAAAGGAAATAAGGGGAGCTAGAACTGGGGTCCTAAATGGAGGGAGGTTGTTTTGAGAGTAATGATGGCAGCAAGTGTGCAAATGAGGTCTCCATACAATTGATGTATTTATGGGTCGTGAGGTGAGGTATAAGAATACCCAATAAAATGATTCATTTTAAAAAGGGGAGGAGGGGAAAGAGGAGCTTTTTTGTTTTTTTAAAAGGTGCTTGTATCAAGGGCTCAAATGGAAAATGTTTGGAAATGAATGTGACAACATTGTGTGTAAATGTGCTTGATACAGATGATGTATTGAATGTTATAATAGCTGTAAGAGCCCCCAATAAAATTATTTTTTTAAAAGAAAGCCTGATGCTTCTCCCATTGCTGAACTAACTTCCCTAATTAGCTACCATTCAAATTCATAAGAATATTTATTCCACCCTTTAATTTAATGTTTTACCTGTTGTTTTAAGCTGAGTTCTCTAGAGGATGAAAGCCAGTGATGTTTAAATTGTGTGTATGTATATAAAAACAATTATATATTTTATGTTAGACTGGAGGCTTGTGATTCCTATAACTGAAGGACATGATGAACCCAGCATCAGCAGGAACATCACCGGCTGATGGCTGTAGATAGGTTAGATGGCAGGTTGCAAATTACTCCAAGAATGAGCAGGCGATATTTTAGCGGGTCCTTGGCTTAAGTTCAAAGGACAGGAGATCAATGAAGCAGATGCAGGATTGAGACCTGCAAACTTTTTACAACATCCACTTGTATTGGAAGCAGGCCACACCCCCTGAACAAAAGTCATTTCGGTTGAGTAGGTCAAGGCTTTCATCTGTCAGGGGTGTTCCATTCAACCCTAACCTTCTTGCAACTCATTGGCTATGATTGCATTGGATAAGTTGGGCCATGGGAAATTATTAGATGCCAAATGCCAAACCACTGAGAATCCTGACCCAGTCCATTTGATACAAAACGTAACTGTTGCAACTGCCCTAACATTTTAACTAACTCAGAATTATTAGATAGTTACAATTTTGGAGAGTTATTTTATGAATTATATCCATAAGGTTCATACTATACAATTCAGGTCATGGTCATAACACTCGTATTTGATGTCTGGGGGGCACAAACAGTATCTGTTTCTATATTAACCAAAAGGCTCACCATTCAAATTCAATCAGTGGCACCATGAAAGGCAGTCCTGTCACTCTGCTTCCATAAATATTTTAGTTAAGAAAACCCTGTGAAACTCATTTTTAATATTTGACACAAGGGATCTCCATGAGTCCAAGTTGGCCCTGAGATTTGTTTTTATCTTGGTTTTCTTTGCTTTTGGAAGATGCCGTATATCCTTATTTAAGAGGAAATGCATGTTCCAGAGTTTGTCCCTGGACAGCCCATTTTAGAAGTCTGTGTACTAATTTCCTTTGAATCATTTGCAACGTGATAGCAAGGTGAGAGAAGGATGGCCTCAGTCATAAAATGTCCCTCAATCCCAAATGAGTGAAAACAGATATGTATTCCTTCAGTGTAACTCAGATATGTGGGGCATAGGAAGTTATTCCTAAAAGCTCACTACATAATGAGGAAAGAACAATGTATGAGCCTAGTCAGATGAATATTTATCCCAAGGCAACGTAAACAGATTTCCCACCACAGCACAAATGATTGAACTGAGAATCCCACAGGAAGCCACAACAGTTTATCAACAAATTCTGTTTACCTTTTGAAAGCCTCAGAATGCCAGTCCTCTGTAAAACACTGCTACAAAATCCCTTCCTTCTACAATATTACTTAGACTGAAAATCTTAGAATGACACTGATTTTTGTCACTCAGCAGTTCTACAATCATCAGTGAGAGCATTTCTCAATGTTTTAACTCTCCGATGCGTGTCCTCTCTCACAGCCGGAAGAGGCACGATGAGCTATTGAAGACAGTTGCTCCACAGTGGCCAATTCATGACATTCTTCATGCTTCTCATTTTTAATATCAGCAAAATGAAGCAACTCTTTATGTTGTGCCCTCTACACAACTGCCACAGACATTTGGAGCCATATGTTCCTGTCTGGTGCACACTATGAAAAAGTGGAGAATGTCAAAAATGCAGATTGTAGAAGCTCCGGCAACTGCCACAGATTACCTTTCAGGGCATGTTATTGATCCCAGACAGTGGTTGAGATGGAGCATCGCCCCAGGATGCTGGGGACAGAGCAGACTGAGGACATCCTCTGACTCTACCTTGCTCTCCTCAGGTCACCTCGATGACGCCTCTTCATTCTCTGCCCACGGCTATTGTTCCAGCACATTGTCTCTTGCTGCATAGAGCTGCTTCAATGGTAGATACAGAATAAGTGAAATGATATATAGAACCAGATACATGGGGCTTTACCTCTCTGCCAATTCTTAGCACATATAGTTTAAAAAAATTCTAACAAACAGGGAAACGTTCTCTTTTATTTCATCATGAGCCTTAATTGCCAGCCCCTCCCTCCAATTGTAGCTCACTCTTGCCAGAGGTAACTGAATCCCTGAGACACTGTGCTGTTTAGAATCAAAACATAAAGGAGATTGAACATGCTCATTCATTGCTTCATCAATTACACTCTGCTGTTTCTCAAAATAAAATTTCACCAATCAATCCACTCATTTCACTGTTTTATTTCATTATGAAAAAGATATAAGAACTCTCCCTTCTGGGAAATTGAGAAAAAGTGAAAGATTTGCAAATGGAACGTAAAAGTTAAGGTCACAAACTATTCAGTTAAATGGCATTGATAAAAGTAGTCACTATTTAATTTGCAAATGCTAATTAAAACTATCAATATTAATTCATATTTTCATATTTGCTCATGGTGTTATGATCGTGGTTCCCTATTTCTCTCTCTGTGTCAGTCCTCAAACTATCTTGTCAAAGTCAGATGGTCCTGTTTGCCTTGTTGATATTTGATGTGTGAGTCATATTCATTTCATACATATGAATTATCTTGGTTTGTTTATGAAAATCTAACAATAAAATGTCTGAAATAAATAAGCCTTTGCTCTTATTTATTTTCTATCATCCTCCATCTTCTTTATCAAAGGAGAGAAATTTCCTCAGACATTCAGTAAAACACAAGTATTATATATAAGAATGTGTTGAATTTAGGCCATAGAAATATAAAATGGAGGTTTCTTATTTAGTAGCAGTAATTTATGGGCACAGGAGTTGGCAATGATAAAAATGGCCAAAGTCAAAATGCAGTATATAGTTAGTCATGGGTGGTGTTATTGGTCTCAAAATAGACCTTTATGTTGTCTTCCCTCCTCTCCCTTAACCACATTCAGAATTAGAGAGAAGCGTGAAGAGAACCAGCAGGAAGACAGAACAAAAAGCTAGCAAAACAGTAGAAAGGAGTTCAAACAGAAGCTAAATTCATTGCATTTCTCATCCACAGAAACATTTTCAGGTGACTGTTTTTGACAAAACGTGGGAACCACAGGATCTACAACACTTACAAGCAAAACTCAACAACTCTATTAATAGTTACAGAAGTGAAAGCCAATTTGGATAAAATAAGAAATTGACTCAGGTCCTCTGAGAGATTTTTGAAAACAAGATTTACAGAAGTTTCTTTTTGCCTTTTGGGAAATCACATTAATGTTTGCACCTTGACTCAGTCTAGAAGTCTTTATTATGCAGGGAAAAGTCCTGCAGCATTTCTTTGCTATTTGACATCACAAAATGTGACTTACTTTGTCAGTCAGTCAGTCAGTCAGCCAGTCTTTTATTACTAAAAGGTCATGTCATGTTCGAATCCATAGAGAAGCACCTACTTTATGGCTGGGCTTCTCTAGAAAGTATGTGAGCCACATGACTGATGCCACATGAGGAAATACCATATTTCACTGAGTTTGCTGCCTCGTCCACCACATCTCTGCTGAGTTTTCCTTCTCAACACTAAGTCAGACTCGAAAGAAAGATCTGGTGATCTGCTTCTGGAAATTAGCAAATGAAAAACTCATAGATCACAACAGTGCTTCACATGACATCATTCTGAAGCGGTTGTGAGGCTGAAAGTTACTCAAAATACACAATGACTGTAAAACTGGACTACAGCATATAGATGGAACAGGACTGACCATTGATGATGACTGCCTCTTGTGATTATAATATGGCTAAAACCATCTGCTGATTCATGTCCTGTGCAATCAGAGATGTGCGGGTAGTTGCCGTATGGCAAGATTTCCAGACTATACACAATGCTAACTCACCTGAATACAGACAGCCCAGTTGTTTGGGCATCATGTTTGAAGCATACTTTGTGTGTGCAGGATTATTTTAAGCCAATTTGAATGCCTTTTGTTAATTTGCAAAGAATGGTTAAATAAGCGAACAATATTTTGGAGGGAAAAAATACATGACAGTCTAATTCAACACACCAATTCTAAGCTCTGCTCAAAGAAAAAGGAGCCCAGATGTAGGCAGAACTTTGGTCAAATCACACTTTGAACTATTGAACCTGAAACTTCTTATCTGTAAAATGTGGGTTCTGTGTTCAATGATGTTTGAGGGTATTCCATGCCTAGTCATTTCCAATAAACTCCTGGCGCATGGAGGTTTCTCTCTTATTCTCATCAGCTATCCCAAATTCAACTGGAACAAAGTTATATTTTAATAAAGTCACTTTGGTTGCAATGTGAAAGATAGAAATAAAGCTGCATGGAGTTGGAGCAGTGCAGGTAAGAAGCTAATTAGCTTAACTATTCCATAGTTCTTGAGTAAATTGGTGGTGTTGTGACCTCACAGTTTGGGAACAGCCGCAGGTGAATGAGTCAGGAGAGAGACATGAACGTCAACTTTCTGGGAGCTGTTTACTGATTGGGATGTAATGAGTGGAGAGAAAGGAGATACCAAGGATGATGGCCTACATCAATGTCTTTCAGTGAAAATGAGGCACAACAAGAGATTAGCTTCGGGGACAGAGATAAAAGTCTGGTTTTTGACTTTGTGATTTGAAATCTTTTTAAGACGTTAAGTAACCTGAATGCCACTCACCATCTGAGAATGACAGCTTTCATCCAACTCTTCCTGAATCTCAATTCCCCATAGTTACTCCCAAACATTTTCTTTCACTCTTAAGAAAGTATCATGGGAGTGGGAGAGGAGGGGAGAAAGGGGGGACCAATTGCAATGGTTGACACATGACCATATACCCCTCTACAGGGCAGCAAACAACAGAAAGCATGGGGGAAAGGAGACAGTGGTTAGTGTCAGAGATAAAAATAATAACAATGTGCAGTCTATCAGGCTATGGGGGGAGTGGGGAGATGATTCTAAGGGCTCAATAGACAGTGAATGCCTAGAAAAGAATGAGGGCAACCTACATACAATTATGCCTGATTCAATTGATAGCTGGATTGTGATGAGTTGTATGAATGCCAAATAAAATGATTTTAAAAAAGAAAGAAAGCAACAACTATCATTTTCTCTGACTGCCATTCTTCATCATGCCAAAACTTTTTATCTCCATTCACTCAAACGTGGGTTAAGAAGCTGGTCTCCATGAATTTGAGTGCGATCTTTTTATTTAT
>PVJH01045709.1:0-12240 GCA_004026705.1 Nesogale talazaci
GGGGGGGGAATCTGATAGCACTGATAACTATACCACTTGAGGGCCAGAACAACAGAAATGTACGTGAATGGACATTCCATGGTGTAAGATTCTGCAAAAATAACTAAATAAGGGTACCTGAAGGGTAGGGCGGGGAGGGAGGAAATAAAGGGGAGTTGATATCAAGTAGTTCAAGAATGTGTTTGAACTTACAGTGATAGCAATTGTACATTAGTCCTTGATGTGCAAAAGCTCCCAATGAAATGTTTTGTTTTGTTTTGTTTTTTGTCGTGGGAGCTACCCAGCCTTGCTTCTGCTGGATTTGAACCACCAAGCCAGTGGGCCTCCATCCCACACTCAACCACTACGCCACCAGGGCTCAGCCCTCAATGAAATGCTTTTTAAAATAATAATAAAATTATTTTTTGTGGGTATCACTGCCCCCTGGTGGAAGTAGGAGGCCCAGCCTTGCTCCTGGAGAACTGCTGCTGGATTTGAACTGCCAACCTCTGTGGATCACAGTCCTGCACACAACCACTACGCCACCAGGGCTCAGCCCAATAAAATAAATTTCAAAATACACTTAGAAAATCCTGGATTATAGTTCACGGTATAAAAACATATGCATACGAAGAGAAATAAAATAAATGTTTATGAAAAAATAAGTAAATCTATAAGATGAGTAGATAAGTCTCCTATACAAAAGAATTCCAAATAATTTATGTAGATGCCATACTTGTAGTGGTTAGATTTTACGTCCACGCTTTGTCTTTGGAAGAAGGTACCTCCTTGGGGGGTGGGGCCTTCCATAGAAGAGAGAGTTCCCGCCCCAGCGGGACTGACTGTCTTGCCCTTTGCCTTCATGGCATCTGGATCCTGCATCTCGCTGCTTCAACTCTTCTCAACTTCGTAGTCTTCCTCCCCTAAACCGATAACCTCTTGCCTAATCAAGAGAAAAACATTAGGGAAATTCTCATTGAGGACATTTTACAAAATACCTAACCAGTACTTCTTCATGCTGTCGGAGTCATCAAAAATGAGGAAAGTTGAGGCTGAGCCCCGGTGGCATCGTGGTTGTGCGCAGGACTGCGACCCACTGGGATGGAGGTTCAATTCCAGCTCCACGGAGCAAAGGCTGGGCCTCCTACTCCCACCACCTGAGGGCAGTGATGCCCGCCCCCCCCCCCCCAAAAAAAATGAGGAAAGTCTGAGAAACTGTCACAACTAAGACAAACCTACGTAGACCTAATGACAGAACATCAGGAGGGATCCTAGAGAGGCCTGCCGACTCTGTCGTTAGTTCTAATGCACGACACTGGCTCACTGGTGACAAATGTGCCGTATAAATGTGCGAGGCTCACAAGTCTGGGTGATTTGGGTATTTCCAAGACTATCTTCATAATTTTTCTGTAGATCCAAAGCCGTTCTACAATACCAAGATGATGTTAAAATGCTACCTCTGGGTTGTGATTTTTTTCTTACTGTTTGTGCTTTCAGCTTTTCTACCCAACAACAAGAACTGATGGGGCTTAATGTCTAATTTTTTGCTTTATTGAGTTTCTTTGCCAAAATACTTTTCTGAATGTTTTAAATATTACAAATGCTTTATTTTGAAAAACTAAATTATGATGTCATCTTTGTCCCCCCCCCCCTTACTGATGGTTAAAAGTGAGTTTATTTATTTTAACTCTAAGTTTCAAATGAATGAACAAAATTGCCACTTTAGTGATATACCAAAGTGACTAATCCAAACCTTTTAAGAATCGGCTTTTGAGCACTTTTTATGTCTAAAATTTGCGATCATAAATAATGTCAAACTATTTGTTTTTTCTTTTGTAATAATCATTTTTTTCTGTTCTCCTAATAAAATAGTAGTTGTTTTATCCTGCTCTGGTTTCTGCACAGGACCAAAGGATCTACCTCCTTGCTGTTCTAGTTTTACATAACATCAGGAGGGACTCACGCTGTGGTTAATTTTATTTATTTAGTGTGTTTTATTTTTCACCAGCTGAGTTTACAAAAATCACACTTCCAAAAAACTCTTGTTGTCAGGTCCACAGCTGTCGAGGTGCCGTGTGTGTATGTCTTTATGAGACCATTTTATTGGGGGCTTGTACGTATGATTGTGAATGAAGGGGAGTGCAGATTGGAGACCCAAAGCACATCTGTAGGCAATTAGACATTCGCTTATAGAAGGTTCACAGGAGGAGATGAGCCAGTCAGGGTGCAGTGTAGCCACAGTGTAGCCACAATGAAATGTACAACTTTCCTCTAGTTCTTAAATGCTTCCTCCCCCTCCACTATCATGATCCCAATTCTACCTTAAAAATTCAGCTAAGGGCTGAGCCCCGGTGGTATAGTGGTTGTGTGCAGGACTGCGACCCACCGGGTTGGAGGTTCAAATCCAGCAGCAACACTGGGCCGCCTACTCCCACCACCAGAGGGCAGTGATGCCAAAAAAAATTCAGCTAAACCAGAGTATGTACACTTTGCTCCTGTGCAGAAAACAGATAGGAACTGGAAGCACAGAGAATGCAGGACAGATGATCCCTTCAGGGCCCTGGGGAGAGTGGTGATACCAGGGGTGGTAGAAGGAAGGTGGGGTAGAAAGGGGGAACTGATTACAAGGATCTACATATAACCTCTTCCCTGAGGGATGAACAACAGAAAAGTGGGTGAAGGGAGAGGTTGGACAGTGTAAGACATGACAAAAATTTATGAATTATCAAGGGTTCGTGAGGGAGGGAACTGAGGAGGGAAGGGGAAATGAGGAGCTGATACCAAGGGCTCAAGTAGAAAGCAAATGTTTTGAGAATGACGAGGGGAACAAATGTGCTTGATACAATGAATGGATGCATGGATTGTGATGAGAGTTGTCCAAGTCCCCAATAAAATGATTAAAAATTTTTTAAAAGTTTAAAGTCTTAGTTCATTTGCAATTTTGTTTTAAGATGTTGACTCCATTACACTTTTATCATTTTTGCATGTGTTAAACAATTTTGTGTGTGAAAATTGATATAGTTAAGCCAATTATGGGAACTTTATGTTTTATACCAAATTTCTTTATCAAGTCTGATAGACTTTTTAGATTCAAATGTGCACGCCCAGGCTCGAGGTGCATAGTTTGTTGGATGTGCTCACCAGGTGGTTATTTGGAACTAGAATAAATTCACCCAGGAAAAGTTATGCTTTGAGTAGATTGCAGCCCCTAAATTCTCACACCAAATCCATGTGATCTCTAGTGTAGCTGTAATAGTCATCAGAAGTTTTGTGGTTAGAGTCCTCCCCCTAAAGACTGTGTTTAATTATGGAGCTATGTCCAGAGAGTTATGCCAAGAAGGAGAAGGTCTTCAAACAAGTCCCCGCCTCCTCTCCAATGCTGAGCTCGGATCAGCCCCTCTTAGAAACAAGGCCTTGCTGCTGAACCCCAGACCCAGTTAGAGAAGAGGTGCCTCCTGTGGGCTGTGGAAACCTCTCCGGCTTGGTGGAGGCAATCCCTTACCTTGAGAGTGCGGTATTGACTTTAACTTTAAGGAGTTCAAGCTCTTTAAAACGAGAAGTTCCAGCATGGCCAGGGACAGTTGGGTAGAAGTGAGTCAATAAGGCATGATGAAAATAGAGACTCATGATGAAAATAGAGACCTTTTCTAGAGCCAGTCCTAAAGTGACCCAGTGCCTCATCGTAATAATTGTATTTCACCTTCACTGGGAGACTTCCTTTCTCACCCCCAGCCTCTAGGTTAAGGACCCACCTATGGCTGCCTGAGTGCTCAGCAATGACCCAGCCAGTGCACACGCGGCTCTTTCTGCCACTTCATAGCTCTGTCTCCTTGACTCTACTGGTTCTCGATCCGACTACCTATCTGTTATCAGCAGAGCTTTTAGAAAACCCTCAAGCCCAAGCTTCCTCCAAGCTAAGTATAAAGGGAAATCTCTAGATGTTGGGGTAGGGGAACTCCGCCATCAGGGTGTTTTTTAATTGCACTCCGTGCAATTCAAGTATTCCATCAGGATTTAAAACCTCTCCTGTAGATGGTGAGCTCTCAGAAACAGAGCGCATGCTTATTCCTTATTGTTAGTAGACGAGCTAAGAAACCGCTTCAAAGAAGGCCTGTACACATTGAAGCCCTTTTTTTAGCAAAGGTGGCCTATGTTCCTGGCTGCTAACCCAAAGATGGGCAGTTCAAACCTCCCAAAGGCTTGGCGATCTGTTTCTGTGAAACTTACAGCCTAGGACAATCCTACTGGGTCACATAGGGTCACGATGGGTCAAAGTAGCATGTGACAGTGACCCAGAACAGCAGTACCCTGCCTGTTATCATTATTGACCTCTCCCCTCTGGCCAGTCCAGCTCCTGACACATCACAGGTCCCTCTCCATCCCTCTAACTGACTTCCGTCCAGCTACACCTGCTGACGGGAAAGAAGCGAGCAAGGCAGAAACAGTGTTTGCCTTC
The DNA here is from genome assembly GCA_004026705.1 of Nesogale talazaci. Lineage (NCBI taxonomy): Eukaryota > Metazoa > Chordata > Mammalia > Afrosoricida > Tenrecidae > Nesogale > Nesogale talazaci. The sequence goes on from PVJH01045709.1 coordinate 4,436, forward strand.
AGCTCCAGGGGCCCGTCTGCTCCATGGTCCAGGGCAGGCTGTGGAGCAGACAGGGACGGAGCAAAGGGCACCTGCCCTCCCTTCCATCAGACTTTGTTCTCAGCGCCTGCCAACGTGGGAGCTTCTTGCTGCACCGTCTAGAGGCAATTCCAGGTATTTTCTCAGAGCAAGGTTGACTCTGATCTTCACTTTCTGCATCGATGGTGAAAGAGAGCGATCGGCGTATCTGGAGAGCCGATTCATCGGGAGTCACAAGTGTGTGGTTCTGTGCCTGTCTCTGGCCCTTCCTGAGCAAGGCCTTTAACAACGTGGGCCTCTGTTCTCAGGAGCATTCTTTATGCTTCTGGATCTGGAACCTGGTTGAACCCCGTCTCACAACTCCCTGTCTGCTTCTGACCCCCATGCTTTCGAGGCTTGAGAAGTGGCCCCAGGTGGGGTGGCACAGTTCTTGCCCACCAAGGACTCCTGACCCAAAGCCCTGGTAGCTTTCACCAGGCCCAGGGGAAGGTTCTCCGAATCTGCTCATGTTCCTTCTGCAGCCACGTGGTCCAGGAAGCAGCCTTTGCTATAGACACATCTTGGTAGAGAGGGACCTGGTGCCTGCCAGTCTCCTCCTTCCTGAGGGCATTCAGCCTAACATGGGGGCCTTTCTTTTTTTTCTTTTTTTAAAGCATTTTATTGGGGGCTCGTACAGCTCTGATCACAATCCAGATATCCATCCATTATTACATCAAGCTCATTTGTACATACGCTGTCATCATCATTTTCTTTTTTCTTTCTTTCCACATCACTGCCCTGGTGGGAGCCGGAAGCTCAACCTTGCTACTGGAGAGCTGCTGCTGGATTTGAACCGTCAACCCTGTGGGCTGCAGTCCCGCACACAACCACGCCACTGGAGCTCAGCTTCCATCAACATTTTCAAAACGTTTTCTTTCTACATGAGCCCTTGATATTAGCTCTCCCTTTCCCTCCCTCCTCCCTCTCGCATGAACCCTTGATAATTTATAATTTTTTCCCATGTCTTATACTGACCGATCTATGTCTCCCTTTACCCACTTTTCTAGGGGAGCATTTCTTTAAGAAAGAGAAAATAAAAAATTGGTTCATCTGATTTTTCGCTCAGTCAGCCTGGCCCTTGTCCCAGTGAACCCATATACAATGGAGGTGTCTCAGCCTGGCAGCTCAGCTGGAACAGCTGGACGCATGCCACCAACATGGAATTCCTCCAGGACATTGTAAACCAGGCGGGAGACGTTAATCAAGCACACCTGGCATTATGGCCAATCTTAAAACACACAAAGCCAATGGGAGAAGCTGGGTTAGTTTCAGCTGAGAGAGAAGATATGAGACAAGAGAACTGCCTCCTTTTTCTGATCATATAAGCCCCCCGCCCCCACCACCAGTACTCCATCAAGTTGATTCTGCCTCACAGCGACTCTATGTAGGTGTTTCTGAGACTGAAACTCTTTGGGGGACCAGATAACCTCATCTTTCACCTCCGAGCATGCTGCTGGATTTGAACTACTGATCTGGCAGGTCGTAGTCGAATCCCTAGCCCACAGTGCCACCCATGCTCCTTGTTGTTATACTTACATTATTTTCAAGGGAAGAGTCGTTGGAATTTTTATTTTAATCATACAAACTCAAAAGCAAAAGTCCAAAAAACTTATTACCCTTGAGTCGATTGCAACCCCTACTCACCTTATAGGGCAGAGCAGAACTGCTGCTGTGAGTTTCCGAGATTGTAACTCTTTTTTTAGGGGGGGCATTACTGCCCTCTGGTGATCGTGGACGCTACCCAGCACTGCTCCTGAGAGCCGCCGCTGGATTTGAACCGCCAAACCCGCGGGCCACAGCCCTGCACTCAACCACTTACGCCACCGGGGCTCAGCCCGATTGTAAGAAAGCCTCATCTTTCTCCAGTGGAGTGGATGGTGATTTTGAACCGATGGCTTTGTTATAAGCAGCCCAATGTGTAGCCACTACATCACAGGGACTCTTTTTAATGGGACCTAAATATGTGCAGTTTAACCTGCATTTAGATATAGGGACTTGACCTGCATTTAGATACAGTGAAGTGGCAATTATTTATCTTTAAAATTTGCATTGTTCACTTAGAACTGTTGCTTTTTTGGCTTGTTTTGGATTTGTGCTGGCCTTTAGAGGGGCTGTGAACTGTCCAGCTATTTGTGGAGCTTCTTGAACCTCCAGAGTAAAGTTCAGTGAGTTCAAACACACTCTGAGAGTTGCCCAGTAAGTTCAGCACATCAGCAAGTTGGACTTGATGACAACACAGGTCATTATTCACATAGCAGAGGACAAGCTGTCTTAGTTTATCTAGTGCTGCCATCACAAATTCTTGTGTTACATACCACAAATATTTAACAGCCAGGACTTTATTTCCTCAAAGGAAATACGCCTAGAAGGAAAAATGCAGTTCAATGGCTCAAAGGGAAGGTATTCTCTCTCTGTGGGCCTTGAGGGAAGGTCCTTGTCTGCTTTCAGCATCTTTAGGTCTGACATACCTTGAAGGCTGACATCATCTGAGGGTCAATCTTCTCTTGGGTCTCGGAGGTTCTTAGCACTGGGATCCCAGGTTCAGAGGATACGTTGGACCCCGGGCTCTTTCTTGATGGTAGTCAGGGCCCACCTTCTCTCCCACCCATCTCTCCTTTCACCACTTGTACTAGAAGAGGCAAGGAGACTCCTCTTTCATTAGATCAAGGCTGAGACCTGAATAAGGGTACTTCATGGCACCATAATCCTTCCACCTTAGCATAACAACTATAATCGAATTCCCTTTAATATACTCTAATCCTGCCCAAGTCATCATATGCAAACTTTAGGCTTTACAGCACATAGGACAGTTGCATCAGATCATAAAATAGAGCACAATCTACCAGTACTGGCAACCACGCCTTAGCCACATTGCTATTCATATATATATATATATATATATATATATATATATATGGAACAATTCAATGCTCAAAGCAAACTGGTATGGGATTTACAGAGCAGCAACCTCTTTTTGAGCTAGGCAGCAACTTTAGTTTCTGAGCTGTCCTTAGCAAACATACTTGTCCTGGGGAATATTTCCCCACAGACGTAGTCATTCTCTAGCATTTCACATCCCTCCCTGTATGCCACGTGCCCTGAACCAGCAGTTCGGATCCAGGGGGATGTCTCTGCTCTTTCCTTTTCTGTCCCGTCCACACCCAGGCCGTTCGCCTGCGGGTGCCTTTATCCCGAAGAGACTCAGTGAACAATGTCTCTCTACCTGCAGAGCTGTGGCTGTGGTGTCATCCACCCCCTTCCTCCTTCCTGGACTACCAGTTTGGTTCCCTAACTGGTCCTCCTCACCATACTCACCCACCCCCTCTGGTTACTTTGCAGTTAATCTTTATTGTATTGGTGGTGGTGATGGTGAAAATATACACACCAGAAAGTACACATCATTTCTTTTTCTTTTCTTTTTTTTTTTTTGGCATCACTGCCCTCAGGTGGTGGGAGTAGGAGGCCCAGCCTTTGCTCCGTGGAGCTGGAATCGAACCTCCATCCCAGTGGGCCGCAGTCCCGCGCACAACCACGCCGCCACCGGGGCTCAGCCAGTACACATCATTTCAACAAGGACCACCTGCGCCTCAAGCCGTGCGAGGAGCCTGCACACGCTGCGAGCACCTCTCTTCTTGCACATCGTAGTTGCTGCTCTCAGAGGAAGCTATGGATGCTAAGAGGAGCTAGTGGACAGGAATCAGAAAGTCTCCACAGCCAAGAGACCCCCTGACACACGCCCACAGTTCCCCAGGCCTCAGAGCTGGGTCCCTGGCCTATCCTCGAGGTTCTGGGTGTCCCCCGAATGCACCTTGAAGACTAGAGGAAGCCTGCGTGTGGCCCTGTTTCCGACCACTGGCTCCGGTGTCCAGCTAGGATGAGCAGCTGCCTCTGGGTGGCCAGATACCGGTTAGCTCTCACCAGTCGGCTGGCAGGAGAGCAGGCTTTTAAACACCTGCCACACCCTAGTTAAAACTCGCCAGTGGTTTTCCAGTGCTCTCAGTATGAAATTTCCAGTCCTCGGCGTCAATGCAAGGCCTTGCCCGAGAGAAGCCTCTCTGCCTCTCTCAAAGTGTTCCAGCCCCTGAGCTCGCCACTCACTCACCCCCAAACTAGCTTGCTTATGTTTCCTTCAGTTGCTCCAAGGTGGTTTGAAGCTCGTTTTCATCTCAAAGTTGAGGTGACATGCTCCTCCACCTCCACCACATGACAAACCCTTTGCCCCGGCTCCAGTCAGCCATCCTCCCCTTAGCCACTAGGTCTTGGTTGAAATGTGCTCTCTGTAAGGAAAGGGCCCTTTCTCTCTGCAGGTCCTCATGGCCCCAAACTCTATCAGCCACAGAGCTCCTCACAGTTCTCCTGATGGGTTTGCATGGGCCTCTCCCTGGGGACTAAGCTCCATAGGTGGTGGGAGGTAGGGGTAGGGGTGACAGGGGTGAGGAGTGGAGGGAGGCTTCCATTTCATTGGTGACATAACTTCACTCTCAACAGACTATCTTATGCCTCCGTGTATACTGATGGAATCCGTGAACAGTTTCTAAATGAGTCTTACTGTTGTTGCTGCTGAGTGTCTTGAGCCAGTTCCAATTCATAGGGACCCCCGGTACAACCACCACTCCCTTCTTCCCGGCCATCTCCTCCGGTCACAGCTCTGTTTGAACCTATTGTTGCAACCACTGTGTCAATCCAGCACATGGAGGGTCTTCCTCTGTTTCCACTACCAAACATGATGTCCGTCTTCAGAGGCTGGCCCAGCCAGACACCATGACCCCAAGTCACACTCCTTTCTAAGGTGCAACTTGGCTGTACTTTCAAGACAGAGCTAGTCATTCTTTGAACAGTCGATGGCTTATTCAATATTCTTCCTTTAAAACCATTGTGGCAGTCATGTACTCGTCTGTCAATTTCATGATGGGGAGTCTAGGGGGGGAGTCTAGCCTATCAATCTGGAGATAGCCAATGAAGCCTCTGTGTGGGCATAGTTTTCTCCTGAGAATTCCGGTCTTGTGGTATGTCCCAATTGGAGAAGAGAGACTTGACTCAGTCTCTGGGAGTTGGTCTACCGGCAAGACAAGATGGTGGCATGCTGATGGATCCTGAGTCGTGGAACCTGGAGGAGCCAGAGAAGCCACATGGACTTGCCCTGATGGAACCAAACCTTTGGGGTTGGGGAAGCCACAGAGAGACGCCTGCCAGTGCTGAAATGCTTCTAGATTATCCTGGTGTCATTGCACGTGCTTCGTGAGTCGGAAGGAGACTTTATAGATTGGTCTCGGACATATGGCTAATATCAGACTTATGACTTGGGAGTGGACTGGGTTGGAATGCTTTTTCAATGTTCCATTCCTCTTACATATAAGCCTTTCCCTTCTATCCATATACATGTTTATGAATTTGTTTCTCTAGTCTACTCAGACTAACACAATCATTATTTGAACAACTCAGTTCTTGTCTAGGCTTCCTTATTCATGACCAGCTTCACATGTCTATGATGTGATTGAAAATACCACAGCTTTGAGCAAGTATACCCTAGTCTGTAAAGTAACATCCTTGCTTTTTAACACTTCAAAAAAGGTCTTCTGCACATGTGACCAAGGCAATATGTCATTTGATTTCTTGACTGCTGCTTCCCCGGGCATAGATTGTGGAGTTACACAAAATTAAATCATTGACAACTCAGATGTGTTCTCCATTTATCATGATGTTGCTTATTGGTCCAGTGGTGAGGTTTTTGTTTACATCATGTTGAGGTGCAATTCATACTGAAGGGTGCAGTTGATTGATTTAAAGAACCACTCTCTCTGTAAAACCTACTTTATTTTCAAAAACCACTTTTGAGAGGTAATTCAGATATACCATTCAATAGTTCAATCATATCAAGAAGTATAAGGGGTGAGCCCCGGTGGCATAAGTGGTTGAGTGTGGGACTGTTGGCTGCAGGCTTGGTGGTTCAAATCCAGTGGTGGCTCTCAGGAGCAGCACTGGGTAGTGCCCACAATCACCAGAGGCTCTGATGCTCCCCCCTCCAAAAAAAAGAAGTATATAGCACAATTGCTACCACAATCAGTTTCAAACTATTAAAAAAAATTATTTTTAGGCATCACTGCCCTCTGGTGGTGGGAGTAGGAGGCCCAGCCTTTGCTCCTGTGACCTGGAATCAAACCTCCATCCCAGTGGGTCACAGTCCAGCGTACAACCACTATGCCACCAGGGCTCAGCTCCAGTTTCAAAACATTTCATTCCTTCCTTTTACCATCCCACCCCCCAGTGCAGTGCATCCCCAGCCCCCAGAAACCTATGCAGCTCCTGTAGGTTCATCAGTCTTGGGTTTCATATACTGAAAAACATATAAAAATTCAAGAGGGTGAGTCCCAATGACATACACATCTAAAATAAAACCCAATATGAATAAACCAAAAAAGTTTTTAGAAAATATTAAAAATCAGAGGAGGAGTAGAGATTAGTCAGAATTGACTCAAGAGCATGAGTTTGTGTGGTAGTCACATAATCTGGTGTCAATTTGAGGTTTCGGAGTGAAGAAGTGGAGTCTAGCCTGTCAATCAGGCTTGATGACCTCATTTGGAGGTGCTAAATAACTGCTGGAGGCATTATGCAGGCGCACTCCCTGGGAGACATAGTAGCTGACAAGACACATGGAACTAAACTAGTTCCCTGAGCTGGACAAGGCTATGTGGAGACTCCTGCCAGCACTGAGATGCTTACAATGCCACTGGATCCACAAGACTTCCCACTCACTGACCCGTGATCTTCCTGCATTCAGTGTTGTTGTATGTGTTTCATGAGTCTGAAGAGGAATTTTTAGATTGGGCAGATAGGCTAATATGGGATTTATAGACGAGATCTGGAATGAGCTGGGATGTTTTCTCAATATTCAATTGTTCTTCTATACAGAGCTCTTTCATATACACATGAGTGTCTATGAATTTGTTTCTCTAGTCTACCTGGACTAAAACAGCTTTTTTTTAAAAATAGTTCTTTGAGTTTTAATATATCTGTAGATTTGTCTAACCCCCATAAAAACCAGATTATAAAACAGCCCAATTACCACAGAAATCTTCCTCACAATGGGACCGATCAATCGGTAACATAATAAGTAGAGAAAAGATTGAATCTGTCAAGGATTGTGTCTTGCTTGAATGCACAATTAAGAGACATTGAATCAACAGTTAAGAGGCTTAACGAGGGCTGAGCCCCAGTGGCAAAGTGGTTGTGCATGGGACTGTGGCCCACTGGGACAGAGGTTCAATTCCAGCAGTGGGGCTGGGCCTCCTACTCCCACCACTGGAGAGCAGTGATGCAAAAAAAAAAAAAAAAAAAAAGAGGCTTAACGATCTGTTGCATTGGGTAAATCTGGTGCACAAGGCCCCTTTAAAGCGTCAAAAAGCAAGGATGTTATTTCGAGGACTCGGGTGCCCCCGACCCTATTCAATACCCCATATACATGTGAAAGTTGGGGATGGAATAAGGAAGACTGAAGAAGAATCAATGCAGTTGAGTGGTGGTGTTGGAGAAGAAAATTCAAAGGACTGTGGATTGCCAAAGGACAATGAAATCTGTCTCGGAAGTATAGCTAGGATGCTCCTTAGTGGCAAGGAGGGAAAGACTCCATCTCACATACTTTGGACATGTTGTCAGGAGAAACGATAGACCAGTCCCTGGAGAAGACACCATGCTTGGTAATGTAGAGGGGCAGTGGAAAAGAGGAAGACTCCGGATACAGTGGCTGCAAC
>PVJH01045710.1:0-12214 GCA_004026705.1 Nesogale talazaci
AGGAATGTCCTCCCAAGTCTATTGGAAAGATATTCGATGCTGCCGTCCTGTGGGCCCTTCCCGGCCAAAACCTGAGTCCTTTCTTTTAGCAGTCTCACCATCCTTCTGCACAACTCCCCCCCCCCCCCCCACCCCCCCACCCCCAGCTCTGAAAGCCACCTTGACCCACCAATGGAGTGAGACTGCAAAGGACCCCCCCGGCGGGACTGGGCTTGCAAAGAATGAACCGCCAAAGAACTGCAGCTCTAAGGTGGAATTTCAGACAGCGGAACGCAGGCTCCGAGGAGATGTTCCCTGGGCGCGCCCAGCAGACTCATCTTCCTCCCCCAGGTACCGCCTGAATTGCTAAGCAAGGAAAACATATACAAATAAAGTGTCATGTCCTGACATTTGATAATTTAAATCGAGCGGTGAGAAGCATCTGGTTAATTACACCCGGAGCTGTGTGTGAACACTCAGAGACAGGCCTGGGGGAGGCAGGGACCCCCCGCCCATGAGCGCTAACAGCCATGCGGTCCGGGGCGCGCAGGCAGCGAGCTGTGTCTTTTGAGGTTAAATTAAAGCCCTCATTTCATGTTGATACATCGAACTCTTTGCGTCGCCTGTCTGTCTGTCTACCTCCCTAAACCAGGCCCCGAAGTGGAAAAGATGCATCGAAGAGCAAATGCAATTCAACAAATATTATGACATGCTGTTCATCACGCGCCCTAAATATTTAACGGTTCAACTTTATGGGCTTTTCATTTTGCTTATTTCCTTTTGTGCCCGGCGCAGATGAATCCCGCGCTAACGGCGCCGCGCCCATGTCCTAGTTTGCCGGAGGAAGAAAGCGAAATCAGCCCAGGTGTGCGTGACCTCAGTCCACACGGGCCACGTCGCCTGATTTCGGCGCAGGGTCCCAGCTGGCTTTCTATTAAAAAAAAAAATGAAAGCGAGATGGAGGGAGAGAAGCGGGGGGAGGGGGGGCGTGGGGTGGTGGTGGAGGCAGAGGCGAGCGGGCCGGGGAGGCCCGCACAGCCCTCCTCGGCCCATTCATTTCTGTTTAATCCAGCTCAGAAAGCTCCTTTGTGGTGGAGGAGACCAAAGGTCGGTAATAGATTTCAACAGGTTCTGAAGAGACTGTTGACTGCCTGGAGCCGAGGGGGAGAGTGGAGGCGCCCCGGTGGCAGGGGGAGAGAGATAATTGGAGACCCACGGACCCAGTTTGCCCTCGGGTTCCTGATTCCACAGATTTAAGGAGAAAAAAACGAGATTGTCAAGAATCCTGCCATCGAAACTGCGCGGGGGAAGGGAGCGAGAGGTGAGGGCGCAGGCCGTGTCTGGACTGCCCTGAGCGGCAGGCACGTGGCCACTTGTCTTGCTCAAAGAGAGTGGGCTGTCGGGGAGTTCAGGGGGAGTCTCAGAGGCAGGCTGGGGTTTCCTCTGGAGAGCTGGGAGGGCCTTGGACTCTGTTGGTAGGTTCCTCTGGAGCTGTGTCTCCACAGAGAGGAAAGGTGGGCAGAGGCACGGGCAGGGGCAGGCAGAGACTGAATATGCACTGCCAGCTGGTGTCCACCACGCCGCTTTGAATGTGCACTTTCGTTTTAACCAGGATCTTCTCCATCGGAGGCTTGGCCTGTGGTCCCTGGCTATGCCCATCCCAGGGCTGCTGGCCCCATTCACTGGCTGGTGGGGTGGACTTTGTGTTCCTTGGTGTGTGTATGGCTTGGAGGAGTGGAACTGAAAGGCCTCTGTCTGGCTGTGGAACACCCCCCCCCCCCCATGCCAATCCTGGGTTCCCACAGTGTTCAGTTCAGGCAGGAGTACGTGCAGCCTAGGGTCCCCACGCCATCGGCAAACCTGGGATGGAGGGTCCACTGGCGCCCCCTCCTTGCCCTCCCACCACTCAGGAGCCCCAGCCTGGCCCCAAACAGCCCAGAAACCTTCCCCTGTGGCTGCAGGCTCCTGCACGGGTCAGCGATCGCCACACCAGCCCCTTTGCTGTTTTCAACTCTGTAATCGGCGGAGGCTCGGGTGGAGGTTAAGACCAGGTGCTGTCAAGGCAGGAGAGACTAGCAGCACCTTCAGCATTGTGGGCGGGCAGGGGTCAGAGGAGACTCCTGACGGGGGTCAGTCACTACGCTGACCCCTAAAATACAGTCGGTAAGGAAAAGCGTAGCAGCTTGTCCATCTAGAGCACTGACTATGTTCGGGCACACAGTCAGTGCTTTCCCTACAGTATTCTTCTGAGTCCTAAGCACAGAGCCGGCTTCGGAGCTGGGTTTCTGACTTGGCATTTGAAACTAGTGCTTCACCACTGGTGTCCGCATCACTGACTCACGCTCTTGAATACAAGGGTGCATGGCTCCCTTCAGTGTCTCAGGCACCCAGAACGGGCTGTAGCTGGGATGCAGCCTGTGTGCACGGAGCAGAATGGATGAACGGACAGGACAGCCGGACTGGTGGATACGTGGATGATCTCAGAGGCACGTCCAGCCCCAACATCCCCTGGAGGTAACGAGGAGTTATGGTCGGAGTAGGTGAGTAAGAATCACATCCTCTATTTGTCCCCGGGCAGCCGTCCGTCCCTAAAGCATGTTCTGTGCGACTCGGACATCGGGAAATGCTGAGCACAACCCCGACTGCCCACAGGCCTGTGAGGTTGAGGAACTCGGCGTCAGTCAGAACTAAACCCACCTCTGTCCATCAGGGCTGCCCCTTTGCTCTTCCCGCGGGTGAACCAGCACCCCGTCAAACGCAATGTGGGAAAGACCCAACGTTGCGTCCCCTCCCGTTGGCCTTTGAGGGATCCTCTCAGGAGCTCTGGTGGCACAGTGGTTCAGGGCTTGGCTGGCAGTTGGAGGTTGGCAGTCAGAACCTAGCAGCTGCTCCATGGGAGAACGCTGTGGCAGCCTGGAAGACCCTGGGAGTTTCTCCTGCTCTGTCTGATAGGGTCGGTCGGTCGGTCAGTCGGTCAGTTGGTCGGTATTGGCATCGATCTGATGGCAAAGGGTTTGCTTTTGCTTCATCGGATCGTTGTGAGTCCAACGGTCCCCTGAAGTCGGTAACTCAGAACGGTTATTTACCATCCACACAGCTTCTCTAAGTAAGGGGCTCAGAAGTGACTTAAACAGACGGTTCTCAACAAGTTCTAGGGCAACTGGTTTGGGGGATGCGGGCCTGGGGCTGGAGGATCCATTTCAAAGAGGGCTTTCTCTCGTGGCTGGGTGCTGGGCCCTGGCTATGAGCAGGGGCCATCCTTTCCTCACCACATTGAACTGCTTGGGCATGTTCACAGCGTGGTGGTTGACTGACTTCCAAGAATGACTGAGCCAAGAGAATAAGAAGGAAGTGGCATTATCTTGGATGGCCTACCAGTAGACGCTACAATGAACCATCCCACCCTATTTTATCGGGTCCATAGGAAAGTCTGGATGGAATGTGGGAGAAGGCTACCTAAGGGGGTGAATATCAGGAAGCAAGGATCCCAGGGGAGTTATCTTCATGGCTCACTCCCCAGATACTCTTTGAGTTTAAGCTGATCAGGAACTTGGTGAGAGCCATGCACCCTCCTCCTCTTCAGGTTGGCTGGGCGGAAAGGCAGTGCAGTGTGCCAGCCTCTCTAGTTCCATCACTAGATGCCCCTCTTGGCCTGCTAGTCCTCTTGGCCTGGTACAGTCATCCATGCTAGGCGTCATAGCTGGCATCCATCTGCTCCGAGTTCAGCTTCTCAGATGAGGAAGTAGAAGCCCGTACAGGCAAAAGCATTGCCCAGTGTTGCAGAGCAAGTCAGTGACAAAGCCGTGGCCAAAAGTCCTTGTGTTCAATCTGTGCCTCCTTTCTCTGAGTGACTCTAACAGCCCCTCCCAAGAAAGTAATGTGATGCTTCTCCTTGAGATCCAGTCTTCTCTCCCATTTTGAGCTCAGCCAATCATGCGGACAATAGCACCAGCTAAATGACTGAAGGTGTACCTGGAATACCTGCTGACCCTGAATTCCCCCCCCCCTCCAAATGCTCTTATCTTTCCAGGCACTGGGCCTGCCTTTCTGAGCATCTTCTCCAGAGACTGGTGGAGGATCCCCTCTCTGGTCTGCTTGGGACTTAATGAATCTAGGACAAGTTTCCATACCATGGTCTTTCTCCATGGAAATTGGCCCACCCACTATGACACACCATAGGTAGGGGGAATAGGGAGGGGGGTTAATAAGGGCCAAGACTGGATGAAACACAAGCCTCTGTTGTATGGACCATGGATATGAGCTCCATCTCCATTCCAGTCATCTCCAAGGACTAGCCAGGACAGGCTCTCCCCACACTGCAGGTCTCTGCTTAAACCTCACCTCCTCCGAGAGCCTCCTCTGACCACTTTACCCATGGCCTGTCCTTCTCCACTATAGGCACCGTCTGCTCGCTTTCTGGCTTTGCCCTGAGTTTGTAATTATGCATGCCCTTCTTTGTCTACCGCATTATTGTCTCTCTCCTCACGAGATGGTCAATGCCCTGAAGATGTGGACCATGCTTCCAATTTCCTGTTCCGTATGCAGTGTCCACCCACGTGCCGACCCTCGTGAATGGATTGCTCATTCTGCCACAGAAAAGTGCTTTTCTTTGCCATATGCCTGAGGGCTGAGACATCTGGAGGAGAGTCCATCCTCCGAAGTCGGCATCAGGAGCAGACGAGGGCTTCTCCAGCCCGCTCCCAGGGAGAGGTGTGTGCTCCCCATTCTGTCCGAGTCTCGGGTGCTGGGTCGTCAGCATCAGGCACGGAGTCTCACCTCTCCCCAGCTGCCTTGCTGGGGTGGACTTTCCAAACCCACTCCTGTTGGCCCTTTCCCACAGCCGTGGCCTAAACATCAGGAGGGTCCTGTTCTGTTGGCACTGCCCTCCCTCTTCATAACCTCATCCTGCCCATCCCCAAGACAAGACCCATCTCAGATTCTGATGTCTGCGGGGCCAGCCTGGACGTAGCTGTCTGCCCCGTGGGCGGGTCCGTAGTCCACTTCCATGAAGAAGGCAGATGTTGAAGACTCCGTGGAGCATAGTCCTGCCTGGAAACACTCGGCATGGCCAAGAGTTAGAGTCCACTCAACGGCGAGGTGTTTGGGGTGTATTCCCAGACGAACTTGTTTGGGGCTGGTGGACCTCCATGGCGCACTCCTCCCCCCACCCCCAACTCCCTTCCTTTGTCCTCTAGGATAAGGATCAACGACCTTGGTTTTACGAGTTGTGAAACTGGGTAATGTTCACGCTCCTGAGAGGAGACTTCCCGAATGGTACAGAAAAAATAAAAAGGAGTTAGAAGAGATCCGAGTTCTCCCATGAGCCTTTGGAAGTCTCCCTCCGATGAGGGTTCACAGGAACTTCAGGTAATGCTGGGAGGTCTCACTTTGGGTTAACACTCACTCTCAAACGTGTTGGAAGTCGCCCCCAAGCAAGTGAGCCCTGGTTCTTGTCTGGCCCTTGGGGACTTGGGTGTGCTTCCTTCCTCTCCCTTGACATAACACCTGAGTGCTGCCCAGGCCCCTGTTTTGTTCACGATGACCAGGGCCATGGGCAGTTTTGTGTCCTTTCCTCGCTGGGCTGTGGAGGTGGAGAACGAGGAGCCCGTGCGCTCCAGCTGCCTAGCCCTCTGTCTCCACGGCAGAAGCACTACCACGCCACGGGGCCGCTCCTGACCAGCCGGTGTTGCTTCTTCTGGTGAGTCGCTTCCTAGTTGTCGGAAACGGAATCCCTGCGGCTTTCCTAATGGCCATTTCGCATTCATCCACGCCAGCTCTTCACCCCATCTTCCTTTCATTGCCAATGTTTTTGAAGAGGCAAGCAAGAGAGGCTATCATGCCCGGTCACAATCCCCGGTGTACGAGGGGTGGGGTGGTTAAGAGAGTTCCTGGGAAATCCCTGTGATCTTTTCATTCCATTTTTCTCCACCAACTTTTGAACCCCTTCCCTCCCCAATAACTAAGGCCACTGTTTGGCTGGAAATTCCCTGAGGTCTGTTTGCATCCTGCACCAGCTGGTGCCCAGCGCCTGGCACATGCAATGATGGAAGGGGGAAGAGATCATGGAGAAAACCCAGTCCCTGTTCTACTCACAGTCCCAATACACCACGAGTGAGAATGCACGTCTGCTCGCACCACAGCCACCTGCAGAAGCACACTCGCCACTGCCCTGCAGCTCGGTACCCCCTGCCCGCGCCGTCCTTGTGTGTGCAGAAAGAGCAAAGCCTACACTAACAGGATTTGTCACTGAGCAAGCTGAGCACTTTGCTGCTTAAACCGTCTGCCAGCCTGCGTGGGTCAAGGGGGCGGACCCCAGCGGGCTGGACTCTTGATTCTGTAGGCAGGCTGGCCCAGCCTCCCACCCTACCCTCGAATCATTCCCCACCCTCGGACCAAATAATCTCTTGTCCCTCAAGGTGCCAAAACCTCGGTTCAACTGGGTCACGTGTTTCCTGAGCGACCTGGCTGCTGACGGGGGAGGGAAGGGCTCGTATTGCCAGCGGGGGCACCCAGTGGGCACACACCACCAAGCAGGTGCCACCTTCTGAAACGCAGATGCCATCAGGGATTTGTAATCGATCTGATTTTTTCTCCCCACACTGCCTGTTTCTCTTTGGCTTCCCCATGGGCCCGAGACAAGCCAGTTACCCCACTCACAGGCTGCTGAGTGGCCACCCCACAACCCCGGGACGCGCCCTCCTGCTGTGCTGGCCGGCTCTTGGCAGGAGAAGCCGCGCACGCAGCTCACGCACCGTCCACGGTGTGATGTCCAAGTCCAGGGGCAACCAAAAGCACACAGGCAACAGGTCAGGACTGGCTGGAGGCGTGGCTGAGGTTCCGTCCAGTGCCCTCCCCTGGGCACATGAGGCGGAGACACCTCCCCCCTTCCAGGTGCTCCCCTCCCCCCTGTGGGATGAGGAATTACACTCGGAGCAGCCAGAGTCTACTGGGCCCTACTTCCTAGAGAGCCGGGACATTGGAGCTTAGTCAGGAGCTAAACAGTACATCCTGGGGGACCCTCGGGTTCTCGGTTCCAGCATCGTCTGTCTTCAAGCCTGCCCTGAGGGCCTGGTCCTAGTGGATGGATGGCGACAGGGTGGGAGGGGAAGCAGAAATCCCCTTTAGGTCTCCCCGCTTCAGTGAACAGGAGAAAACAAGCAAAAGGGTGGGGTGGGGCTTGCAGGCACTGCTCTGCCGTCCATCGGCCAACAGCACTTCCTTTTCAAGCGTGTTTGCACACTCACTTGGCCAGGGACTTCCAAGACTCGGGTATCCTCCAAACCTAAGGCCCCGAAGTCCTTGAGCCTGTGTGGTCTCCCGGCTCCTCGCCCTCCACTGACATCATCATGCCCTCAGACATGGGGAGGGACGAGGGGCTCACTCTTCCACCCTGGGCTTCCCCTGCAAGCGTCTTTTGTCCAGCCTGAGCTGTTCTCCTAGGGTCTGCCCTGGGCCCGAGTGAGCCTCAAGACAAATGCATCTGCCCACCCGCTCCCCGGTCACTCCCGCACCTCTCTGCATCTTACCTGCTGGTTCTCAACCCACTGCCTCTCTCCGTTCGGCTCGGCTCACAGTGGCTGAGTTCCCGTGCCTTAGGGGAACAGAGCTCCTTGGCCTCACGATGTCACCACGTCATCACCCCTGGCCATCAGTGTCGGAGGGAATGGTCTTCCAGCCATGCTCGATGTCGCCGCTGCTAGGTGTCATGGAGCCAGCTCCGACCCATAGGGACCCCTCGCACAGCAGGACAGGGCGCTGCCCGCTCCTGCACTCTCCGCACTGTGGTTCCTGTGCTGAGCCCATCGATGTGGCCACCACGTCTCTCCATCTCCTTGAGGCCCTTCCTCGGTTTGGCTGCCCCTCCACTTCACCCAACACACTGCCCTTCCCCCGGGACCCGTCTCCCTGATACTCGCCCAAAGTATGTGAGGCAAAGACGCTCTTCCTGACCTTTCTTTACCTTTACCTTTTGGTCTCAGCACTCAGAGTTATGCTTCCGGTGCGGCCTTCCTTGCCCTCTCCCTGCATCTGGATCTTTTCCTTTCTGTAACTGTGCATGGATGCTGGAAAGGTGCCACCTCCCCCAGTGCCACCCTGGTGCCACCTGTTAACCCTGCGCAAAGGTGCTCAGCCCCACCGTGCACACCCACTCCCAGGGACCTAGACTCTCACTCGATGCACAGGGCGGGGGAGGATTGGTGAGCATCGCCATGCTGCAGGTCTCTTCTGCAAAGTCCCAGCATCCATGGCAGCTGTTCCATCTCTCTGCTGTCCCCTGCTTAGGCTACCCTCTGGCTCTCCTCCTTGACACCTGCACCTCCATTCTTCTCCATGCCATGGGCTCTTCCAGGCCCCGATGGACAGTATTTCATGCCACCCTCTCCTGGTTCATTTAGCCCCACTCTCCCACCAGCCAGACACAGGGGCTCCCGGGACAGGGGGGTAGCTAATCAGTCAGTGTTTGTTCTGTTACCTACACATGACTCTGTTTGTTTGCTGACTGTGGCCACTACTGTACTGTATGTGCCAGGCACCTTATCCAGCTTCCAACAGGTTCTGCTCACTGCCGGAGAGCCGGCAGAGTCCCTGGGTGGTGTGCGTGGGCAACAGACTCCGCTGCTAACCAAAGGGTGGCACTTCAGACCCACCCAAGGCTCCTCAGAAGAAAGGTCTGGCGATCTACTTCCAGAAGCATGAGCTATTGAGGGTCCTGAAGTGGAGGTTGATCTTCTCTGACACGTTGTGGTCACCGTGAACTGGGCCGACGCAAAGGTCAGTGGCTAACTGGTATATCTGGCACCCAGTGCAGACTCAATAGATATAGCGGAGGCTCAATAAATATTTCAGTGTGAATGTCTGGAGACCCTGATCATCCCGTCCTGCATCCGGCTACAAGGTCACATAGATGGCACACTTCCCAGCCTTTTTTATTTCCTGGTGCAAAACATTAGCACGCAGAATTTCTGAACACATTTCCACTGCCCCAGTCTAACGCAGGCCCTCCCTATGATGGATCGACACATGGTCTGCAGCTATGGGGCTCCAAGATAAGGACAGTGCCAGGTTTCCTTCTGTTACACACAGGGTCACGGTGGCCACCAGCGGCAAGCACAACAGCTGCCTGAGTCTGTCAGGAAGTCAGGGGCCCTGGTAGCACAGTGGTGAAGTCCTCGAGGGCTAACTGAAGGTTGGTGGTTCGAACCCACCAGCTGCTCCTCAGGAGAACGATGGGGCAGTCTGCGTCTGTGGAGACGGACAAGCTCGGAAATCCCCTGGGGCAGTTCTGCTCCCCGGTTCTACTGTCACCGATGGGGTCGCTATGAGCTGGAACCGACTCAGGGCAATGGCTCTCTAGTAGGTAATGTCTCATTCGGGAAATTAACAGACGACAACAGAGCTGCCTGCTGTGGAATCAGTACCAACCCATGACCCTGCAGGGCAGAGGAGAACTGTCACGGGGTGTTTCCGAGACTGTGAATGTCACAAAAACACACCACTTCGTCTGTCTCCAGTGGAGTGGCTGATGGCTGCATTCTATGCTTGGTTAGTAGTCTAGTGCTTTACCTCCTGATCCAGCAGGACCCTTCTCCACTCGTGATCCTCTACATCTGGAACCATCAGGGTCCCCTCGATGGCCCTGTGTCTGGGAAAACACTCTCCCCATTCTCTTCCAACCCTTCATCTCCTCTTCCTGCCCTGCCCCCACAACCAGTCAAGACGAGGAGAATGACTGACACAAGCATTAAAGATATGGAAACTTCCCTCCTGAATGATCCCGCTAATGGTAAATTGATGGGATTGAATACATTCAAGTCGGAAATGATCCAAATATATGCTAATGAAGCTGAATATGCATTATTTAGACTAAAACAAACTAACTGCGAGTCAGGAAATAAAGTAGGTGAATTATTAGTTTGGCAACTCAAAGAATCGGAAAACCCAAGCACCGTTCCAGAGACAGGCAGCGGCAGGCAGGAAAATGTGGTTAATGAATTCTAAACCAATTAACCGCAAATTGATGGTGCGCTCCTAGACGGGCCACCCAGACTCCCTCTGATGGTTTTCTGAGGCTCAACACGAACACGCTGCCTCCCCTGTTTTCACTTCCTACATGGGCTCTCGGGGAGACTCACTTCTCCGAGAATTAAAACGGGGTGGGGTGGGGAGAGACACTGCAAGTAGCTCCCAGCATGGGGAGTGGGGCTCTTTGGGCCACAGGGGTGGATAAATAATGCAGAGAGGAACTTCTCAACGCGACCATCGTCCAAGCAAATCATCCTCAGACAGAGAGGGGCAAAGCACGGCCTGATGGAGAAGGGGGCGGGGACTGAGCCAGCGATGGGAGAAGCAGAACAAAGGCAGGCTGTGCTGCTCCAGAATGAACGGCCACACGACCGGACTGCACAACTTCCTGGGCCAGGGAGGGGGTTTTGTGAGACGGAGGAGTTAGTTACTAGAAGACACGAGGCGACCGGATCACATCCAGAGGCAGAGGCCGTACATTCCCAGGCACTTGCTGACAACCACAGAGGTAGCCCGGATTCGATCCTTACAAAGTTTCACTTGTAAGACCTCAGAAAACCCAGCCGCAATTTGGGGGAGCCAGCGTGGCCTCACCAAGCACTAGAACCGCAAACAGGCCATCTGCACTGGCTAGTGCTTTCTCGGCCTTTAAAAAAGCAGCTCCCAAGACCTACCTAGCACATATCCTGCCCCTCCCCAGCTGTAGTTTCCGCAAGACTGTAGATACTCCTTGCAGTGTGGTGGGTGTATGTTAGGTGGTCGACCACCGACTGCTGAGGTCAAAAGTTGGACCGGAAGAAAGCTAGGGCATTCTACTCTGGTAAGCCCACAGGGACTGTTTCCTCTGTCCTGTGCGGTCAGCGAGTCCACCGTGTGTGCAGCTGCCATGTCTGTGTCAGCAGAGGCTTGCTTGCTGCCGTGATGCTGAATGCGTTTCAGCAGAACTTCTAGACTAAGGTGGAGTAAGCAGAAAGGCCTGGCGATTAACTTTCAAACCACCAGCCGATGGTTCCCAAGGCTCCGCTGCAAACTGCTCATGGGGGTGGGGCAGCAGAAGACGGCTTGAGGGTCTTCATGAGGTTGCCAGCATTAAGATCATCCGTGGTAGGAATGCTCACTCTATTTGTTTTTTTCCTCTCCCACTAGACCGCAAGTTCCAAGAGAGCTCGGTCCTCTGATAATGGCCCTGGGACATGAGAGGGGCCCGGCCCAGCACCGGACGAGGCTTCTCAGAGTGCATTGTGGGGAAGAGGAAGGCCCAGGCCCTGGATACTAGAGCGGTTGCAGGGTGCAGCGCCCAGTGCCATGACCACGGAAACTCCGACTGTGGAGGTGGGCTGTGTTCTCCACTGGGTACACTACCCCTTCCACTTCTCTCAATGGTTTGGCTAGCAACTCCTAAGACCTTCTCATCGGAGCAAGGAACTGACTCTAAAGAATGAACTGTCCCCGGAGTGAACACTCGGCCCCTGCCCCACCCCCTTGGGGCACAAAGTCCAGTGGAGGGGAGAGAGCTGAGCGGCATCCTTCAATGAACAAGCCTGTGTGAACCACCTTCCCTTTAGAAGTTCAAGGCCGAGCTCCAGAACTAGATACTGGTCCTTGGTGTCCAGCCCTGACAATGTATGGATGGACCCTGAGTTGTACACTTCAAAAGAGTTGGAGTGGGACACAGAGGTCAGGTGCGTTTTACCACCACCACCACGACCGTCATCAGCATCATACGTTATGTTCAGAGGCATCGGGAAACTATAGCGGGGGCGGAGGGGGGTGGGCGGGCTTCAAAACGGTCCTGGGAATTGGATGGGATCTGCACTCACTCTGTATGGGTAGGACTATGGTTAGGGGTCCCAAATGGCCTATGATCTAGCCCTTGCCAAGCCATCGGGTTCGCAGGTCTTACAGTCTCCCAGCCTGAGTTTACAGAAAATCCTAGTGCAGAAAACAATTCTGAGACCAGCCCCGGCTCCCTGAGAACCCTACATGGTTAGGGTGGGCGCAGAGACGGCTTAGAACCACTCCCTGCTGCGTGCGGAATGTTCTCGGCAGAGGCAAAACCCATGGCACGTGGATGTGCGGCACACAGAAAGTGATGGACACCGAGCCAGGGCTCACCCAGCTGTAGAAATCAGGAAGCTGAGTTCCAGAGGCTTACGGACAGGAAGCAGAGACAGCAGGGGAGACCCAGTCAGGCGAACAAACCCACCACCGC